>PVIY010015741.1:0-52641 GCA_004026745.1 Myrmecophaga tridactyla | reverse complement strand
TCAGCCTGTCTGGATAGCTCATTTGAACAATCAAAACACAGGGAGCCCAGAATAAGAATAAGGACCTTTAATCCTGTATAGTTTAATGTAATATCTGGATAGATCCTAGAATATATTAAGCAGATAGTCAAAAAGTATTGATGAAGTTCCCTGAAGGATGGGAGAAAAAATATGGCATATTAAACTTTACTGTAGGGGAAACCCCTGATAATGTATCAAACATTGGGGAACCTAAATCAATAGGCCAAACCCTTGATTTTGAGGTCTGCTTTTGTGATGTTTATGTAGGTAGTGGAGAAGCTTAGCCTACCTAAGATACGCCTATGAGTTACTTCTGGAGGACCTCTTTTGTTGCTCAGATGTGGACTCACTCTCTCTAAGCCCAACTGTGCAAGTGAAATCACTGCTCTCCTCCCTACATGGAAATGACAACCAGGAGTGAAAGTCTCCCTGGCAGCATGAGAGATTAACGCCAGAGATGAGTCTGGCCCTGGCACCATGGGATCAAGAATACCATCCTGACCAAAAGGGGGAAAAGAAGTATAACAAATTTGAAAAAAAGAAGTATCAGTGGCTGAGAGAGTTCATATAGAGTCAAGAGGCTACTCTGGAGGTCACTCTTATGCAAGCTTCAGTTAGATATTGCTACCTATCATAACCTGCCAAACCCCAACCAAAATCACTCCAGACAATCCTAAATAACACCTAGGGCAATATATAAGATTCCACAAAGGTTCAATGCACTAGGGTAACTTTCCAGAAACCTTAAACCTTCAGATGGTTCCCTAGACCAGATAAGTCCTGAAATTTTCGAGGGCTCAGCCTCTTTAGAACATCAACTAGCTCCATACCTCTGTCCCATATTATGGACAGCCCCTTCTAACATGAAAAAGTTAGAATGGGCATAGCCCAAATGTCCCCAGAGTGGACCAAAGTTGATGGTGGAGTTATACAGAGAAGTTAGGGTTTAACAAATGAGTATGATCGCTGAATCTTTCTTTTAGTCTCTGGTATCTTAGAACTGCTGTAAGTAGAGACCTATAATTGTAGAATTGTAACCCATACCAAACTCCAAAGATTGTTCTACAATTAGTTGTTGCACTGGGCTTTGAAATTCATTTTTTTTTGTATATATGTTATTTTTCACAAAAAAGAAAAAAAAATTGATTGCGATGCTAAAAAAATATTTATTCCTTCTAGTCTTCAATCTTCTGGAGCAGCTAGAAGGGAAAATCTGAGATGATGGTATGGTAGCCCATGCCAAACTCTTGGATCTGTCTGTAACTACTTGTTGAAAAGTGCTTTGAAAACTATTGCTTTTTTCTTTCTTTGCTTTGTATATGTTATATATATATAATAAAAAAGTTAAAAAAAAAGATAAGGCTATCTACTAATTAGTGACAATTCTTAGAAGAGTGTTAACCCACCACTTTGCCTTCTAGGGGATAACTAGATTCTCCACTCTGCTCCAGACTCTTTTCTTTCTTTCCCCAGACAGCAGTTTTCAGGATCATTGCATTAGGTTATGCCTCTTTTCTTTTTTGTAAGCTGTTGGTGTTCTCCTCCCCAGATTGTTTTTTCTTTCTATAACATAAAGTGCTAGGAGACAAAATTCTTTGAATTTTACTATGTTTATTTAAATCTGAAATTTGAAAAATGTTATTTATATTTCCATACTCAAGATGAAAATTCACATGTCCCATACTTCACCCCTGATTCATTTGATAATTCCATTTAATTGGCTTCTTAATCTCACCCCATCATTATTGCAGATTTGTTCTTCTGTTCACCCCAGAATTATGAGATCTTTGAAAGTAGACCATGCACCTTTACTACCTTCTTTCATTTTTATACCTTCAGCATCTAGCCTACTGCCTGTTACACACACTTTCAAAAGTGTGTATAATTAATGAACAGTTGAATGGATTTGCATGAAGCCTGGTTTATGTTCAGCATAAGGACTTATTTCTAATAGGTGAGGCTCTCTAAAAATAAGATATTTTCCAGAGAATTACCCATTTGTGTAGGATTGAATCATGATCTTAATCTTGGTCTGCATTCCTATAGGTGTGAGCCCATTGCAAAATAAGATCTCTTAAAAAGCGTGGTTTTAATTAAGGTGTAGCACAACTGAACAAGGGTGAGCCTAAACCCACATGACTGGAGTCCTTTATAAGCAGAAGAACTTCAGACACAGTCTGGGAAAGTTACGGAGGAGCTAGAAGTAAAGGAAGCTGGAAGAAGTCAAGGGAACCTGGAATAGAAAACAGAGGATATCATGTGGTAAGGCAGGGATAAAAGTCTAAGCATCCAAGAATGTCCTGTTTTCAACGCCAGAATGCTGCCAATCCCAGCAGGAAGGGAGCTTTCCAGCCAACGTCTTGATTTGGATTTCTGGCTTCTGAAACTTTGTGTTCATTAATTCCCATTATTTAAGCGAACCCACTGTGTGGTATTTTTCACAACAGCCTGGAAAACTAACACACCATTTGTAAAACTTTTCAGCTGGGAACTGGAAGGGGTATGTGGGAAGAAGACCTTCTAAATAATTGAAATTGAACATCATGTTCCCCAGTTACAATTTTCCTAAGATCATTTGTAAAATCATGAGTTGTTTTCAAAGACATTTTCAACTAAAATACCTGCGGAAAAGAAAGAGAAATTATTTCAAATATCCTGGAAGCTTCTAGTTCTAAAGGTGGGGGAGGGCGAACCATGTGTCAGTGTTCACTGGTGTATTTCTCTTATACAATCTCTTTCTTGATGGATTTTTCCCAGTAAATTTGAATTATTGTAAGCGTAATAATAACAATAATAATAAGGCAGCAATAGCAACCGCAATGAAAAAATAAAAATGCCTGCCATAAACTACACCTTTGTGTCACTTCTACCTTGAATATAAATTCTGACATTTCCTGTTACTATTTTGAAGGCATTGTGAGTTTATTCAAATATGTTTTAAAGCTTATGATTATTAACTTTCCAAATCTGGAAGCGTCCCTGGTGGTCTTTTCAATAGCTGTGTCCTCTACCTGACTTTCAGTCTCTGCCTGCAAACAATCATGGGAGTGCAGACCATTTTAAAATAAAATCACTTTGGCAGAAAGGTTTGCTTCCCCCTTCTTTTGTTGCCTTGATGTACTACTAGTTTCAAATACCTAATTTGAACTTGAAAGAAAATTTCTGGTGTCCTTGCTTTCCATTTCTAGAAATCCAGTAGAGGACCAGGTTCTGAGGTAATAATCTATTCATAAGATAGTAGAAGGGAATAACTTTGTAGGATAAACTTAGAATAGGAGCCTTTAGAAAAAGAGACTTTTTACAAAAAAAAAAAAAAATGAAAAGAAAATTCTGAGAATTCTGACAACATAAATAAACTTCTCTTGCTTTTTTTCCCCTCTTTTCTTACCTGTAGTTCATGGCTTAACTAGGGGTTCACTGTCTTGCTCACTTCCATGTATTTTTAACCACAAGATTTTTCATAGTAATAGTAATTATTTTGGGGGGGGATGTACCATATGCAAGCATGGGAATTCGAAATAATATGTGATACCATATCATTTCTTTTCCTTTTTTTGACATGGAAAATTGAAACTCAAAGATGGTACTTATCCAACTTCATAAAATGTAGAGGTAGAACTTGAAATAAACTCTCTCTGATTCTAACACCCTTCTGAAGCAATATCTCTGTGATTAGAAAGACTACAGAATTTAGAATATAAGAAGAAAAGACCTGACATTTAAATAAAGGTAAGCAGAAGTTAAAAGTTCAGGGGGAATTTCATATCTGGAAGTAGGATGCTTTGTTAAAACAAGTCATAGAAAAAGAAAAACAGAACAAAATAAAGGGGAACTGGAGTTGTGGGGGGTTTCAATATTAAATAAGATGCCCAGGTGGCCCTTCCTGAGAAGATGAGGTTTGGGTGGAGAGGGAAGGAGATAAGTTAGTCGTGCAGGCTGTGACAAATTAGGGAATGAACACAAAATTAAGAATATTTAGATTATGAATTATTATAAAACACAACTCGGTGGAAACAAAACTTTCAGAGGCTGAATTTGACCAGTGAGATACTAGCTGGATTCAATTCGGCACCCTCCGTTTTTAGAAGAGAATGCCGGACCCACAGAAGATGAGTATCACAACTAGCATGTTCTGTTACCTCTACAAAATGTGCTATGATTTTGCAAAGATTTAAAAAAGAGGTTTTAACATAAGCTAGTGGAAACTCAATATCCAAGGAAGGCTTAGCACGACTTGGAAAACTTGAGATTTCATTGCATAATCTAAAAGAACAAGTTTGCTTTTAAAAGTTTGTTAAATCCTCATGATAGAGGATGGACTGCACCACCAGTTGAACTTCCATCAATATAACATGGTGAAATGACTTTTGAATCAAGTTAATCCTTTCCTTTTTCTATCCAGTTCTCCTGAAGCTCTCATTTTAGATGATAAGGACTCTTTTTCTTCCCTAGTACACATTTATCTGCCTCATATTACAGATCTTTAAGCTTTAGGAATGCAGCCAGTGTCTGTCTATCTGTACCTGTATCACATGGTCTTTAAATTACTTTTTGTAAATCATCTTGGTGAAATGGACAGAATATACCATATAGTTGAATGCCCCTGGTTCTATGGCCTACTTTGTTATATATTTTCCTTTCAGTCTCAAAGACAAATAATAATAGCTTTTAAAATAGCTTATGTTATTACAAAATAACATAAGCTATACATAAGTTCCTATATGGCTGGGCACGTAATAAAACTAATTTTTAGTAAACCACTGTTTATTCCCATATCCTCTTCAATAATTGCTGTAAATGTTCTAATGCACTATAGTACATGGTAAATCCTGATTTCCCTTCTGAGTTTCTAAATGCCACATAATGTGTGCAGCATAATGTCTTGCACAGAGCAGTAGAGGCATGGATAATTCAGGTGAGCGGATGGGTGAGTGAATGGACAGGTGGACAGACACATGAATGAATCAATAGAATGCATTGATTTTCAGAGTTTAGCATTTTAGTTAATCTTAGTGGTCCTCTAAAATTGTATCTTGTTATTAACCAGATAAAATATTTAACTATCCAAAGCTTCAGAACTGGATAGAAAAAGGAAAGGATTAACTTGATCCAAAAGTCATTTCACCAAGTTATATTGATGGAAGTTCAACTGGTGGTGCAGTCCATCCTCTATCATGAGGATTTAACAAACTTTTAAAAGCAAACTTGTTCTTTTAGATTATGCAATGAAATCTCAAGGTTTCCAAGTCCAAGATTAACTAATAGAATGAATCAATGCATTCTACTGATCATTCTAAGATCATATTGAATTCTGAAATTTTACGATTCTTTAACTAATGAGTATTTCATACATCATCAGGGCCACATCAATGTTTAAGAAATATTTCCTATTCACATTTAAAATTTAGATATATTAGAAGTCACATACATGAGAGTATATGAATATGGGGCTTTATGAATATGGGGCTTTCTGATTCACAAAAAGTTGGGTTGGGTTCAGTTCTTTTAGAGATACAAGGATCTATAAAATATTGCTATATTTTTACCAGTATCTCGTGTCTTCATTAATAAATATTAGGATGGAAAGGAATATTTGTAAACATTATTGAGATTCCTTCATTTTATTACTGAGAAAACTAAGGTTGAATGATCACAAACATTCTGACTTTTATCTCATCCATTGCCACCTATGGTTGCTATTCTTTTAGGCTTATGTGTTTTTCTATTCTTTTTCTTTTTTTGCATGGGCAGGCACTGGAAATTGAACCCGGATCTCTGGAAAGGCAGGTGAGAACTCTGCAACTGCACCACCATCACCCGCTCTTACCAATTGATAAACAAAAGCAGAAGACAATTTTAAAGTTAATGGGGTAGAGGCCAAGTGCTAAAACTGGATGAATACAAGCATAATATGCCGTTTTGCTAATGCTATATACCCATTGTATTCACTACATTTTCAAAATCTTAAAAATCTTTGCAGATTTTTCTTCACCTGATATGCTAAAATTTAAAATTAATTCAATGACCCCAAATCTATGTATCTTGTTTTACAAAATAGTTCATTGATTAGCCAAGGTCTAAGCAAAGCTTTCTACATAATTCATTGATCAAAAATAAGATCTGAGAACTCATTAGCTCGTTTGTCAGATACATTCATTTATTCAAAAGCTCCTTTACTCCCACTTCCATTTCACAATAAAAAAGCAAAAGAGCTTATCTACTTTTAAGCTTCACCAAGCATATCTCATCACCATTAAGTTCTTTTCCAAAGAAAACTTTGAATAAAGTATGAATTCTAAATATCTTATTTGGAAGGCAAAATATCCTAAACATCAACCTGTTTGTAGCTACAAATACTAGAGAAACTGTAGCCACTAAATATGCCCAATATAATATACTAAATTACTAACACAGTTCAATTATAACACAAAATATCAACTAATGGAAGAAATGGAGGATCTTTTTGAAAATGTTTTGGATATTTATCATGGTGGGGGGAGTCATATGTAGAAGCTTTCAAGTTTTAACACTACAATTTGAATGGATTGATTATGCAACTTGCCTCATATTTATTTACATTTTTCATGTACAAAATCTGAGCTCAGGTTGGGTAAATGGTCCCATATTTACATTCATGTATCCCAAGTTATATTTATAAGGTGTCAACTTTTGTTAGGGTGACTATATAGTTTATTATCCAACCTAGAACATTTTGAGTGCTATTAATAATTATGCTGGAACAATCATGTCCCATACATCAAGGACTGTGATAACCTTGCTTTAAGTTTAATAAATGGCAGGTCTAATCATAACTGCCGTCTTCTATGCATGAGTCCTATTTCTCACTTAGGAATACTTTGAGCATTACTATGCCAGGATTTCTTACAGTTCAAACTGTCCTTTCCACTCCAGATCTTCTAATTCTATGTATCTCAGTTTCCATTCTTACAATGAAGTTTTGTGGTTGCCTCACATTGATTAATCTTTCTGGGTAGTACTAATAGTTTGCACTGCACATCATCATGGTTTTGATATTGTTTACTATTGTTTCATACATGTGTAAGTTTGTTTCCTCAATATGAAACATGTTTCTCAAAAGCAGAGAGGAATGCTTTGGAAGATTAAACTATGTACCTCAACTTCGACATGTTCTTATTCTTAATCCACATTCCTGTGGCTGTGAACCCATTGCAAATAGAATCTCGGGAAGATTTTTAGTTAAGATGTGGCCCAACTGAGTGAGGTTGGGTCTTCATCCAGATTGCTAAAAGCCTTACAAACAGAAAGAACCCAGATGCCAGAGTACAGGAAAGCAAAAGAAAGGAGCCAGAAGCAGGAAATCACTAGGTCCTTAAAGAAAACGGGAGAGGACATCTCCATGTAGCAAGAAAGCCGAGAAATCTAAAGATTGCCAGCCAGCCAGAGAGCTTCTGACCCAGAGAGGATGCAAGCATTTTAGCTTATGAAACCATAAGACAATAAATTGCTGTTGTTAAATCCAATCTATTGTGCGTTATTTGTCATAGCAGCCTGGCAAACTAAGACAAATGCCTTATATTACATAATCTCCAGCAGGCCTAGCATAGGGCTTAGCACCAGCTAAGATAGTGTTCATATATTGAGTGATTAAACTGAATATTTGTCTGTTTCACATCAACCTCTGTCTTTTCAGTGTTTCCAGCCACTTGGCCTACTTGCCATTTCTTAACATGCCAAGCATATTATCACCTCAAAACATCTTTAGCTCCCATTCAGTGGGCCTGTGCGTGTTTTCTCCCATCTATTTGCAAGTTGGGATTCCTCTTTTCATTCAGGCTACTACTCCAAAGTTATTTCTTCAGAAAAGAGTTCCTCAATATTATCTATATTATGTCACTCCCATCCCATTATCATTTATTACTGTAACCTGCTGTCCTTAAATATTCTTCATAGCTCTTTTTTTCTCACATCAAGTGAACCAAGTAATGACACCTTTCTAAATAAAAACTTTCATACTTTGTTCATCTATTTCCAACACCTAGAAGAGTGCACAGAATATAATAGGCCCTCAACAAGTTTGTGTATTGATGAAATAATATCCCATTAAATAATGAGGATGGAGGAAAGTGTGCAGCTGTATGGAATATTTAAGGGGTAAATTTCACAGGTCTTGGTAAGAGACATTTTCAGTACAATGAAGGAGGAGAGAATCAATTCCAGGTTTCTGGTCTGAGGAATTGGGCAAATAGCATCACTATTTACTGATTAAGGAGACATATTTGTGGATGTGATTGTGGTGGGTTAAGGAAAGTGTTGGAGATGAAGGATTTGATGTTGACATTGAGAAATACTTGGGAACCCAGTGGAGATGCCTCCAGATTTCCAAATCCATGTATTTTACTAACAAAATGCATATATATGGGCTTAAGGGATATATCTGTAAGCCATCTTTTTTCATATAAGTAAGGAAAACAATTTCAGGAACATGTATAGAGTAAGAAGGAATGATGGCTGGACACGGAACATTGGGGAACTAAAAAATAAGAAGAAAGCAGAGGATGGGAAGCTCACAAAGAAAACTCAGCAGTAACTATCACAGGTATGAGAAGAAAACCAGGAGCAAATGTTTTCATGATAATGAAAGGTGTCAGGAAAAGGAATGTAGACAATTATGTCCAATTCTCTATCAAGGCCAAGTAAGGCAATTTTTCTTTAATTATACATTGGCTTTCTTTGAATAGAGGACCTTGGTACTCTTTTCTAGACTGAATATTTGTAGCAAAAAAAGGGATTTGTGGAAGTAGGGAAAAATATTATTTTACGGTTACTAAGGAGATTACATGTGAAGGAATCAGGGACATGGTGCAGTAACTTGATTTGAGGGGGAAGCATAGAGTTTTGGGAATTACTATCTTCTAAGAGACAGAGGAGAGAGAAAGATACATGAATTCGGTTTTTAAAAGAGAGAATATGAATCAGGTTTATTATTTAAGTGTGAGACGTGTACTTTTGTACTTGAATTTAGGTTGGTCTTTTGATGTTGTTCCCTATTAATTTTCTACTAGCCACACTATGGTAAAAGGTCACCATGTCGAATATTAATTATAAGAAATTTTTCATTTCTAGAAATCCTTCCTTTGGGAAATTGGAGGACAGTAAATATCTGTTCTGAAATTCTAAGTTGAAGAATAAAAAATGTGCCAGTATGAACATCATGCAGAAATTTTTTTCACGAGGTAGTCAAGCTATCAAGGAAAAAATAACAGGGACAACATATTCTGGTTTATTAGATATGATGTATATCACCAATTTTTGTGAGATAAACTTTGCCTTTGCTTTTTTTAAAATAATCACATCTGACCCAATGATAATGATACATTATAAAATACTTTGATAGATTTTCACTTTTATTCAGTCAGTATAATTACAAGGTAACTGCATCCTGTAAAACCCTTTTCAGATTTGTAACAGAGCACATAAAATTTGTCTATCATTCCACCTTAATCTTTCTAGAAATTTCACCTCTGTTATTTTGAGAATGCCTTCTTCCCATCTCTGGTCATTTGGTCTGAATAGAAACTGCCACTTTTTAATATCATACGGGAGTGGGGACATGGCCCAAGTTCAGCCCACAAAACAGCTCAGATTAGATATTTCATTAAACCCAGAGCAATGAGTCCTTCCCATGGGCTTGTCAAATTTGAGCTAGATGGAGAAATCTTTTCTTCCTTGGTCTGAATGTTCTGAGACCTGGAAGCTGAGAAGACCCATGTCACCCTTTATTTGTAGAAATACAGTGTTCTCTAGTAAAAAACAAAGATAGTAAACAAAACTAAAACAACAACAAAGAAATAAACAGCAAAAAGAAAACAATAGTGCAAATGAAAGTTTGTCCATGTTGAAGTGCCTGATTCCAGCTACCTGAGATGACCTCTAAAGCTGATGTTTCTTTCTCTTTGTTTTAATTAAATGAATTGAGAAATTTTTCTCCAGCTCTTTGTGCATGTTCTTTCTTCTGCTGTTCACTTTTTGGGTACTGAGAAACTGTAATTTATGCTGTGAATTTTTGTAGGGGCTCTTCTGTTCTCTCTTGAAAGCTCAGATCAAAGTACCCCCTCTTCTCTATGATTTCTATTTTTGGTTCATGCCTCAATAGTCACATATCTTGTTGTGCATTTTTGCTTGTGAGTCTCTCTTGCTGTGTTACATGTTCTGTGAAGGGCAGGGCTCTGTTTTTAACTCTGTTCCTAGAATCCAGAGCTTTAACATAATCTATTAGGTTCTCAGAAAGTGCTCAAATAATAATCTTAGAAAGGGATTCTCTTTTCTTTTCTAAGAAAGCGAGACAACTTCATTGGATGTCACTTCTGGTATTTGACAAGAATAGCAATTAAAAAGCAAAAAATAAATAAATGTTGACAAAATAATGAAACTGCCATTATTCAAAAGATTTTTCTGTATTATGTGAAATGTTTTGGTCAATTCCAACTTTCTTCTTTCAATCTCAGTTGTACTCTTTTGCTGTAGAATAGCTTCATCAGAAATAAGCATACTTTTCTCTGCAGTTCTTTTGAGTATTTTATCACAATCTCTTAACTAAATGACACTCAAGGATAACTTTAATTTTAAAAAGAAAAATATGTATGTGGTATTATATAGGATAGTAAATTGTCCCACATCTAAATATTATTCTGCTGAATAAACTTTATTTCTTTCTATAGTATTTAATTTTTAATTTACAATAACTTCTTGTTTATTTTGCTTTTCTTTTTTGTTTCTCTGGATTTCAGGGAGAGTAATTTAAAATATATTTAAGTGAAAATTAGCTTTAAATTGAAAAGCATGCAGGGAAAATGTGGAACAAATACTTCTGTTGTTATAATTGTGCCATTTGTAGGATGTATCAGGTAGAGTTTACACTGAAATAAGCTTAATGTAATTTGATTATCTTGTCACTGGCAGGAGTGGGGATGGTTTTACCTAAAATGTATTGGATATGAATCAACCTCGGTGAATCCAAACTAAATTTTAAGCAAAAATACCTTTATATTCATTCACTTTCTTCGCAAATGGAATTTTTTTTTTGAACTTATATGATCTGTGTCAAAAGTTCAAGTATTCAGGAAGATATAATAAAAAAGACCTTACTAGGAAATCTTGATTATACATGAGAATTCTCTATAGATTCTCTTTCTTAAATCTCTATATAACTTTTTTCAGAGCTATTGTGGGAGTTGGACACTGAAGGGTAGAGTTAGAATAAAAAGCGCTATGATGTTGACAATGAACTGGATACTGAAGACATGTTATTAGCTTTTCATCACAAAGACACATTTTATAGTCTACAACATTTCAAGGCTTTTTTTTTCTGGTTTTCCATCCTCTATTCTCATTCCTCACCACTCACTTTCCATTTTACTGCATATAGTCCACACGTATGGAATTTGCTACAGTTACCCAGATGTCCTCAATCAGGAGTGTGCATGTGCTTCAACTGCCTAGCACATTTTTCTTTACCCATCATGCGCTGTGATACATCATTTTAAGAAAATGAGTAGGGTCTCTCTACCTGGACAAGTGTTTGACTTTACTCATGAAACACTCTAAGTTTTATCTTAGCTCTGTCACAGACAGAGCTCAGTAGCCACAAACGAACTACGTAATTACTCTCTTTACCTAAGTTTCCTCATGTATCAAATGGTGACATTATGGTATCTAACTGATAGAGTAGTTGTATATATGAACTGCTCTCTTCACAATATTTTAGGCATTAGGTCACATTTTTAACTATAAAAACTGCCAACAAATAAATAAAGTTGGATTATTAGAATTCTCTCTCTGTACTATTACTTCTCTGGCCTGATTATGCATCAGTGGGGATAGAAGGGAAAATAACACTCATAAGAAATGGAGATTCTTTTAATATATTCCCCAACTGACAAAGCACTGGACCTTTTGGTCTATTTTTAATAGTCACCAAAATCATTTCATGTATACTCATACACTAGACAGAAATGTCCAAACATGTCAAATCATGAGAATTACTTGGAGAGTTTATATAATTTTCCTGTCCCCTGCTCCACCTCACCCCATAAGATGCCTGTTCTGCAGTTCTACTGTAAAGCTGGGACATTAAATAATTCTAATTTGCAGTCACATGAAGATCTGTTCTCAACTGCAATTTGGCCATCATGATTATCAAACCTTCCTTCTCTTCCTTCTCCTCTTTTTCCTTTATTTTTCTGGCTTCTTTTATTTTTTTAAATTATTGCATTCCATGCTGTCTGAAAAATTAAATGAAAACTCTTTGACACTGCCTTTGTTTATCTGCATTCATTCATTTATTCTTTCTACAAATATTTATTGCATGTCTTCTGGACACCAGGCACTGTGCTACCTGCTAGTTGTACACTGTTTATTGTTTAGCCCAAAGGGACTACTGCTCAATCACGGGAATTAAGGCCACCTGGGTCTTACTAGCTGCTGTGTGACAATGGGATTATCTCTAACCTCTCCCATCCTTGTTTCATCATCTCTGAAATATATATATCATTGTCTAGGTGCCAATGAATATATTCATTGCCTAGGTGCCAATAAAGATCTCACATTAAGAGATCTTTGTAAAGCTTAATGTGAGATCTTTATTGGCACCTAGGCAATGCATAAAACATGTTAGTTATTATTTTTATTGATAGTAGTATTGATAGTCATGGAGAGAACATAAGAAAAATGAACAAACAAGTGAAAAATTTTAAGGGGTTACAAGCTCTATGAAGGGGAAAAACTGCATGCTTGGGGAAAAGTAGACAAACTAGATACAATAAGGTGATCAAAGAAGTTTTCTTGAGAAGGTGATAGTCAAGATGGGATCTGGAATGAGAATGAAAACACCACAGAAAACCTGGGAACAAAACCATTTCTGGCAGAAGGAAAAGCATGTCAGAAAGTTTGCCTCAGAGAAGCATCTGGCATATTCCAGAAACTGAAAGAAAGCCAGTGTTCAACTGCTGCCCACTATGAGAACAAAATTGACTGTGACAAAGGGGTTAGTGCCCAAGGCTAGGAAGCTTCTGAAGCCATCTTTCATTGTTCTAGGGCACTACAGCTTTCCCCTGCTATGGTGGCCAGTTTTTTCTGCATGTATCAAGATATCTGCTGGAAAGGTGATAAACAAGGCCTGCCAACCATGAGATGATATCTGGAGTCCTCGCACCTCTGGAACCCCTCTTTCATTCTGCCTCCTTTTGCCTATAGGTCTCACATGGTGCCTGGAGGCCAGAGGAGTGACTCTTTAAATTTGAAATGTCTTATAGAACTTATATTGCATCAGTTCTTTCAGACTTATTTTTAGACACAGGTGGTTGGCAGATGGATAAACATTAGACTCTAGGGTTATGCTATGGTTTATCCTGTAGTTCTGCAACTAAATTGCTACGTGAGCTTATGTTTACAATTTTTATGGCTGTATAAAAAGTTACCACAAACTTAGTGGCTTAAAATAGTGCCCATTTATTCATTTGCATTTTTGAAGGTCAGAAGTCTGGACTGGGAGTTCAGTCCAGAGTTTACGAGACTGAAATCAGGGTGTCAGCCAGGTCCTCATCTTGAAGTCAAAGTCCTCTTCTAAGAACATGTAATTGTGGCAGAATTAAACTCATTGTTTAGGAATGAGGTCCCTGTTTCCTTGCTAGATTCTGCCAGAGGCTTCTATCACCTCTTCAATGTGACCCTCATTTCTTTCCATGTGGCAACTTGCATTTTTGAAGCCAATAAAAGAAAATCTCTCATGTTGAATCCTTCTCTCTCTTCAGATCTCTTTCTTTTGGAAGAGGCTGGTCTATTTCAAAGATTCACCTTATTAGGTCTTGCTCACCCCAAATAAGATCCTTTTCTTAAATTCAGCTGTGCCATGCAACAAGCAAATCATGAGGGCAACTATCCCATCATACTCACACTGAACACCTCTGCTAAAGGGAAACAGCAGAAATCTTAGGGGCCATCATAGAATTCTGCCGTCCACATCTTTTCAAGACCCACTATAAATGGAAATGAAAAAGGGGCCTCCTTCATGGGATCGCTGTCATGAACAAATGAGATAACCAGTGTAAAGTGCTTGGTATAATAACTACTTACAAAAGGTCTTAAGAAATATCAGTGACACTATTCTTAATACTATTACTACTTCTGTCACCACCAACAACACCTCCACTACTGCATTCCTCTCTATAGACTTAGGTGCAAATCTTGTGTGGTCTGGGACAAATGGCATACCATCCCTTTTCACATATATCCCATTTTCTGACTCTGAGATAATTATTTGCCTCAAAATTCAAGAACCTATTGACCCCAAACAGACTCTTAATGGCTTGCATCCTCATTCTTCCTTTAAGAATGCAATTCCTTGAATGAAAACAGTGAGGCTTCCATATGTTCCCATATTCTTCAATGCATATACACACGTACATATACATACAATGAATATACTATTCAAAAAAGAGAGGTGATAACTTTATATGTGTTTTACAATTAGACGAAACAGGCATTTGTATCCTGGCTCTAGTGGGATACTTAACTTTGAGGACCCTCTAACTCCTTAGCTATAAAATACATATATCAATGATGAAATTGTAGGGAGTGGTTATTAGAATTAAATTGGTATATGGTAACTCAGATAAATTAATATTTTACAATTGTAAAATTGTAGTATAAATTGTTTACAGTATAGCAGAATGTCATAATACTTACGAAAATTAGTCATGTTGGAAATTTCCAACCAAGAAAACTTCAAAAAAATTGGTTATTTCCTTTCATTTTTAAAAACTGGAGACAGAAAGGTAAGCATTCTTAATTGTTTAAGCTTAAATTAAGGATAGCATTTTTTAATGAAAATTATTCAGTGTTTTGTGGCATTTCATTTTTGCTTCAACTCTGTCTAGTTTATTGTAGAGTATGTTTCTGGGTGAAATCTCAAACTTTTTCCATCGCAGTTCACAAGGAATGCTGTGTAGGTGTGGATGTTTATGGGTGTCATGTTTTGAAGTGTCCCAATTAGTTTTTCTTACGCTGAGTATTCATGCTGATTGATTCGTGAACAGGATCGAGTTAATAACTTCAATTTGTGACATCTGCTGTGTTTCCCACCTGAGCTACCTTACTGTAGATGTGGTATCCCTACATAGAAAAAAAAAAAAAAAAAACACCAAAGACACTGTTGCAACCAGCAATATCAGTAAATGCTTTTCATAAAACAAGAAACTGAAATGGGGGCAAAAATTTGTTATTTTACTACCCTAAAGAAATTGAAATGAATCTGGTGACATTCCTCATTTCACTTGCTGGTCTGTATCTCCAAGTTGAGTTGTTTTTATTGTGTTTAAAGCTAATAATGCCTTTGTCTTATCTCTTCTTTTGTTTTTGAATGACTTAGAGATATCTTCCAGAATCTGAAGTGTACCCCAAGTACTCAGTTGAAGAGTGATTTTTGTTATTTGAAAGTATTAATCCGATTATATACTTTTAAGCATTTGTTGTGTTTTTAACTAAAAAGAGAGTTTGTTTTTTCACTAAAGGAATTAACATTGGACATCTTTTTGCCAAGCACAAAGTTAGACCCTGAAAACATAGGTATGTGGTTATAATTATGTTACGATAACAGAGTCTGGAGCCAAACTGTCCAGGATCACCATTTATTAGCCAGAGCACTTGGACAAGCCACCTAATCTATTTTTTTCACTTACTTTGTTTATCTGTGTGATGGGGATAAGAATAGTACCTTCCTCCTAAAGTTGTAACAAGTTAATATCTGTAAAGAGTCTAAAAATACTGCCTAATACATATTAGGTTCAATATAAATTGAAAAAGGATTAATAAATTTGACACATTTACCTTCATATAGCTCACAGTGTTTGGAGAAAAAATAAGGACAACTAAATGATCAGACCATAATAGCTCATGAGGTGTGTTAAAAAAATGAAATCTTCAGGAAGAAGAAACATACACCCAATGCAGTTGGGATTAGAGAATCAAGAAAGAATAAGGAAGACTTCAAGTTAAGCTGATGCTTATTTGCCTCTTGGAGACTGAGGAGGGATTAATGAAGAAAATGAGTAAGGACATTACATGCCATATACTGAGGAATGTAGCAGAAAAGCCAGAGGAATAAGACTGTGGGTGGAAAGAATGGGTGACAAGGCTGTAGAAATAGACAGGCATCAGATGGTGGAGGGGATGTGGGTTGATTACTTTTGTTTTCTTCCTTCTAAAGGAAGTAAAGAACCATTCAAATACCTTGGACCAGAAGTAATTGAGATTAAAGAGCCCATGCATACTTTGTTAGAAGACTCATACTAGTATGTATGTGGAGGAAAGGGGTTAAAAGCAGTGAAACACAACCAAGATTCTGCAGCCTGATGAGTGACCAGTAGTGAGAGTAAAGGTAGGAAAATGGATACAACATTTAATTGATGGGCCGCAAGCAGTGCAGGAGAAGAAATAACTTTGGGCTGTTGAATGATGAAAAACAAGAAAATTGACTTATTAACCCTTAATCCTTCCAGGCATAGTTCATCTATTAACATTGCTTGAAAAATATTTTTAAAATTACCATTAATAGCAGGTAATATTGCATCAGTAGAACTTAATGAGCCAGTGGAATGCAACATTAGACCAAGGGGATTTGCTTTTATAATTAGAGAATTAAAAGGAGGGGAGTTAGAAGGCATCAAATCCACTAGTCTCAGAACACTATGGCTCAGAAAGATTAAGGATTTAGAACAAAATTAGGTACTTGCAAATTTAGCCCAGTTAAAAGTACATGGACTCTGCAATTAGATGGACCTGGATTTGAATGAACCAACCTGGAAAAGTCACTGTTTTTGTCTGTTTTCTGATTTGTAAAATATATACAATCATGTGTCTTTTAAAATTAAAGTTCTGTACTATAATTTATGTGAATCATCTAGTTTCTGGTATATGTTACATATTCAAACAAATTGTAAGAATGGCAGCCACTCTCATCTAGTAATTTCTTCAAGATTTTATCCATAAAGATTTTGAGTTGGTTTGAAATAAGAACACGTTCATTAAATAGTAGAACATTGAACTAGAAATTAAAAGTCAAGACCATAGAAATTGGAAATAAAACTTGGATCATAGAAAGGGAAGCCAACGTAGAAAATAAAGGTCAACTTGGTTGCTAGATATTTGAATTGATTCTCAACAACCAGATAAACATGGCAGGATCACAGATGGTGTCAGGTTTCCTGCTTGCTAGTTAATGCACTCTTTACTATACCAAGAAAGACATGAGTTAAGAGTAATAAACTGTAGGAGAAAATTTCCTGCAGTTAATTAACACCTATATACTCTTTGGAAAGAAAGTTGATGCAAACATTTTTCACCCATTTGTTTCATTTTGAATTCTTCATAGTGAACATGGAAGTCATATTTGCTGTTTCATTTCCCTATAAGTAGCTCTGCCATTTGTGGTTTTCCATTTTGTTACTATCTTATTAATGAAGAATTATTACAGCTAAGAAAATTTTTGAGGCAGTTTAAATTGGCAAACTGCTTCGAGGGGAAGAAAGGATGCTTTCAAGTTGTAATCAGGGACTCTAAAACGTTAGGGCACATAGCATCAGGCTCCCTCTCTCCGACTTTAGCCACGATCATAATGTATTTCTTTTTGCAGTATCTTGGGGGAAGGAGAAATAAACAGTACTCAGCAGAAAAAAAAATGTATTGGATTTTCAGTGAAGTAGATTTTCAGAAAGTTGTTAGCTTGGAAAAGAGAAAAAAGGTGAATTTCTAGAGACAAGTAGCTATGAAGGAGCCAAAGGTAAATGATGGAATATGGAGTGTTCTTGTAGAAAAAATCGCTAAGTAATCAACAGAGGAGAGGAAGATCTCTTTCTCCAGAATGAGAAGCAGTATCATTTATGAACTGGCAGTTTTTGTTTTCCATCAAAATGTGTCTTTTCTTCTTATTCTCCTATTTTCTTCAGATCTCAACCAGCATTAGGAAAACAGAATGTGGCCCCATGAAGAGAAAAAGGAGCCTAATTTCTTCCAGGGCAGAACCGTTTTAATGAACCCTGAAGGCTGATTAGTCTAAGAGTTGGAATGTAGTGAATTAAGCACCTAATTAAGGTCTAGTGGTGTTGGAGTTAAAACAAACAGCTCAAATAAGCAAATAAAAAAATGATATACTGGCAGAAATCTTAGAAACGAGTGATTTATGTCAATTCTTTCTCTGAGGACTCTGATTCTAAAAGGCATGATTGATAAAAGAGTTGCTCTATTAGTTAACTATGGCTGTGGAACAAATGACAGAAAACTTAGTAAAGAAACCACACTACATCTTAATTATTTCACAGTTTACATGGTTCAGTATTTCAAGAGCAGCTTATCTGGGTGATTTTATCTTAGGTCTCTCATGAGACTGCAGTCAAGACATCTGCTAGGGCTCTAGTGATCTGAAGCTTTACTGGGGCTAAATGATCAGCTTCCAAGATGGCGGAGCCCAATGGCTTTTACAGGACAGCTCAGTTCCTTGTCACACAGATGTCTCCTTATGCTTCATTGAGTGTCCTCATATAAATGGCAGGATAGCTAATGATATTTGGATTTCAGATAAACAACAAATAAATATTTAATATAAGTATATCCCCAGTATTACATTGGATAAACTTGTACTAAAAAAAATGCATTATTTATTTAACTGTGTTTCCTTTATTTTTATTTGCAATATTTGGGAACTTTACCTTATATTGGGGTTGGTTTCTTCCACAGCAAATTATTTAAGAGAGAAAAGGAGGAAGAAGCACTGTGTCTTTTATGACATAGTTTTGGAAGTCATACACAGCCACTTCTACCCCATTTCATCTTTTGGATGGAGGAAACCATGTCTGGCATAGCCTCAACATGGAAAGGTTGTATGTGAAAAATAGGTTCTAATGTTTGCAAAGAAGCTTGTCAAACAATTTCTACATATTTGTAACCATCACACATGCAGAATGTGTTTTCATAGTCTAAGAAAACATTTTGTCTTTTCAATGTTTACCTTAATTGCACACACACAGACACACAAACATGTACACACACATACACATGCACTGGGCTTCAATTGTATAGTACAGAATTAATTATAATCCTTGATGATTAATCTATTTATCAGTATAATCCCTGAAGACGACATACTCTTCTCACCAATTTAGGCATGAACTTCATTTTTTTTTTCTTAGTTACTTGGTTAATCACTTATTTAAAATCATGTAATGAGCATCACCTAAACAAAATCTAGGACTTTGACTAGTCGACACTGGTCCAAATGATTCTTCAATCCCATTTCCCTGACTCTCCCTTGGGAGATGATTGTCATCATGAATCTCATATGCTATGCTTGTCATTACTTTGCTTGCCTTTTTACACAGTTCTTTTTTTAAATTAAGTATATCATAGCTATGGAAAAGTGTGCTAAACATAATTGTAGAGTTCAATGAATCATGTAAACTGAAGACGTTAGTGTAATCAACCTCCCTTTCATATGATTTTATTGAATCTACATGGATTTTTAAAAAAGAAATATATATATGTAGTTATATATAGTTATATATATTTAGTTATATGTATATTGTATGGAGTTGTGTATATATATCTTGGTTATTATAAATTCATTAACTTTCACTATCATGAATGTAAGACTCTTGTTTCTTCATTTAATGATATTTTGTTAAGCTCCATCCATATTGCTGCTAGTTGTGACAGTTCATTCATTTTGATTGCTGTATTATAGTTAATTGTTCAATTTCATGACTATATTACAGTTTATTCATTCGTCCCCTCTCCCTTTGATGGGCATTAAGGTGGTTTCCAATTTTGCATGAACAGTCTTGCTATGATCATAGTTAAGTATTTTAATGTACCTGTGCAAAATTTTCTCTTGGATATAGAAGGGTCGCATTGTTAGATTTAGTAAATAATACCAAAATGTGGTTATCTCAGGATAGGTCTTCCATGAAGCAGATTCTGAGTTGGGGTTGGAAGTTCAAAAGTTTTATTATTGGGGAATATTATCTATGAAGGATATAGGGGGAAGAAGCCTTTAGGACCTTGATGCTGTTCTAAACCCTGTGAAAAGAAACAGGGAGGGAGCAGGATTGAAGAGTGAAAGTCGTAGGTAAGAAATAGTCTTTGGCACACAACCAGTACAATGGGGGACTACGGAGGGAAGATTTCATATCATAGGACTCCCACCTTTGTCAGAAATGGACAAATCTTAATATATGTGTTATGCTTAGTTACTGAAGGGAACTCTTAGGAAGAACATGGTCTTGGCTTGAATGTTGCAGCAAATTTCTCAGTTGCGGCAATAAGAGGCTATCAGCGAATTCCTCACAGCTGAAGGGAAAGTTTCTTTCTTTAGCAGAGAATAAACAGGCTCACATTCACAGATGCCCCTCCTTGTGCTACACAGATCCTCTTCTCCATACACATTCAGGCATCAAATTCCCATGGGCCTCTATTTCTGATGAAAAATTTTGAAGCGGGAGGTTAGTTCAGCTGTACCAAGTCAAGTCCCTACGTATGCATTGGGCTCCAGGTTGCAATAGATTCTCATTGTTTTCATCCCTCACTAGCCTATTAATTCCCCTCCACTATCATCTCTGCAGGTCTTATTAGCTTATCTGCAGATATGACTAAAACCCTCATTTGTGAGTTGTCTGAGCCACCTGCAACAATAACCCCTTTTAAGAGTGTCTAATTAGATCATCTGAGTTCCATACATATCCTTCTTTCCCCCAATTAGGTAATAGCAGTCTTAACTCCTCCTGCTTGTCAGAATACAGTATAACGTCAAGGTAGTGACTCCTCTTTTTGCCTGCTAGCCCAGACCTCATGTACAAAGAAGTCCAGAGTGTCCAGGTCAGTTGGATCCTTGCTACACCTCTTTGCAAAACTGCACTCTGTAGAGCCCTGAGGTGTTGGAATAGAATGAACAATGTCATCCAGTAAGTCACTGGTGGTAATGGTGAGTAGGGACACTTATAATTCTACCCTGTAGCATTCTTCCTGTAAAGGGAACTGTGTTATCCTTGCAGAATATTTCAACCAAGCTTGCTTACAGCTATACCTTTGGCAGCCTTTACATTGTTCTATAAGGCTACATGCTTCTGGATGGTGCAGTGGGTGATATGGTCAGTGGTTTCCATGGCCATAGGCCAGCTCACATATATTCTTATCTGTTATATGATTCCTTGCTTGAGTGCTATATTGTCTTGGATTCAATGTTGGTGAATCAGGTACTTCAGAAGCCTTGGATAGCAAGGTTGGAGGAGGCTCTGTGGGCAAGGAACACAAAGCCATACCCAGAGTAAGTGTAGATGCCTGTGTAAATTGACCACTGTTCCCTCCAGGATGACAGGGGCTGAGTAAAGTCAATTTGCTACCCAGTGGTTGAAAAGACACCATGATGAGTCATGCTTGGTCTTATTGTTGGCAGCTTAGATATTCAGAAATGACAAGATTGCCAAGAGGAAATCCCTAATACTGAGTCCAGCAATTGACTCCATATCTGCCCTTTTGGCCATTTCGTTTGTGTAGCCATCAGACCAGTTCTGGGTAATGGATGACAAAACTTGACTAATTAACTGTCCAAGTGATTTTATTTAGTTTGTTGTTAAGTGTAATTTCCATGATGAATTTTCATTTTGGTGGACATTAGCATTTGATGCAAAAATCATCACGTTTCCTACCTATTCTCATATGTCCATCCACTTACCTCTATCCCAGTCCTCCAAGAATCTGAACTTTTAATCTTTTTTTTTTCTTTCAGGCACCTTACCAGCTGTCCAGGCCAATTGTCACTGTCCATGAGTCCATATGTAGTCTTAGCTTAGATCACCTTCCCGTCAACATAAAGTACGTGATCAGGTGCACCTCAGCCCATTGAAATTACTTTCCCTTGACACTAGCTTTCAAGGTCATGCCTGACTGTAGCTGTAATGTATCTGCCATCCATTTTTGACTTGAATATATACTGTACTGACCCATCTATGAAACATGTTTGGCCTTTGTTTACTTTTTCTGGTGGTTATATAGGACTCTAATATGGTCATAGATGGGATCTAAGGGATGGTTGCTGGTATGATGGTGGCTTGTGATGTGGGAATTTGGTCCATTGTTTCATATATATTACCCATGTCCTGTGGTCCTTCTCAGGCTCAGTCCTGGATATAAAAGTCCCATCTTTTGGTGGGTCACTGCTGGGTATGCCCAACTTTATTGCACGGTAGGTCTAACGTAAGACAACTCATGATAGACAGTTACAAACTTGGTCACTTAGTGCCCCATAGTTAAGCATCCTCTCTCTACTAAAGATCATTAGTCACCTGGAGCTGTTTACAATGGTGGTATAATTATCCACTGCAGATGGCATACCACCACGCCAGAACTGCAATTCTCAACTGAGGCCTCCTGTAAACTCCAGATTGTGTCAACCAGTGTCATCACTGACATGGCAGGCTCTTCTGTATCACATGGTCCAAGTGTTAGGGCTATGTTCAGGAGAGATGGAACTCCCTAGAGAAACTTTCCCTGCTTTAGACCTCTCTTAAAGCTGGGAGACTGAAATTTTGAGTCAGAGGTAGTAATCCAAGGTGTCAAAATATGAAGTGATTTACCAAGTGCTGTGCTATATTGTCTTGGATTCAATGTTGGTGTATCAGGTACTTCATAAGCCTTTGGAGTACCTGATTGCAGGGTGCTGCAATTTGGCCCTTTCCTTTTAGACACCATTCCCACTTGAGAGAGAAACAGATTTGCTACCTAAGAAGTGAGATGCTGCTGCAGTTTGCAAATACCAAACATGCTGGAATGGCTTTTTAAATGGATAAGGGGAAGATTCTGGAAGAGTTGTGAGGAGCTTGATAGAGAAGGACTAGAATGCTTTGAAGAAACTGTTGGTAGAAATGATAAACCCTAAAGAACCTCTGACCAGGCTCTAGACAGAAATGAAGCACATGTTATTGCAGACTTGAAGGAAGGCAATCCTTGGTTTAAAGTTGCAGATAATCTGGCAAAGTTGACTAGCGGCTTTGGCTGGAAGTCAGATTTTAAAAGCCATGAACTTGGATATTTAGCAGAAGAGATTTCCAAATTAAATATGGAAAGTGCAGACTGGTTTCTTCTCACAGCTTATAGTGACATGTGGCAGGAGAGAGATAAGCTGAGAACTGAACTCTTGGGTACAAAGAGACCAGAAATTAATGTTCTGGAAAATTTTGGGCTTCCAGAGAGATCCCAGAGAATAGTGCCCCATGTGATAATTTGGCCAAATGTGGAATCAGTCAGCCATTTCAGGGAAAGCCATGATTGGAGATGGAGTTATCCAGGAGTGATTTGTGTAAATTCTTTAAATCTAATGGGCACAATCTGAGGCTACTGCATAGAAAGCCAACAAGAGTGCTGCGGTACCTATATAAACAGAGCTGCTGCCAGTCTGGACTGGGAGGCTCAGAGAAGGAACACATTGGAGGAAAAATTACTTCAGAGGCAAAGCCATGGAGGCTGGGGTCTGAAGTCAAGAAACCTCAGGCCAGGAGAATGGATCCACCCCAGCGCAAGAGGGTGCCTTTGCCCCGAAGGCAGAGGACAGGTCTTCTACCTCATTGCAGTGGAAGAGTCATGCCACCTCAGGTCTTGGAGAGGGTGAAGCATATTCCTTGGGGTTTGGGGAGAGCCTGGCTGCCACCACATGGAGGGGTTGAGCATATGCCCTGGAGATGGTAGGGAACCTGGGTGCAGACCCAAACCTTGGAGAGGGTGGAGCCGAGAAAAAGATGGTTTCCCCAGTGTCCCGCAAGGTTGCATTCGGAGAGAGGCAGGCCTCTGCATAGGCCCTTGGAAGGGTGGGACTGCCACTTTCTAAAGCCCAGAAGATAAATGACTCTCAGACTTTGAAATCTAAAGGACTTTGCCCTGCAGGTTTTCAAAAATGTTTGAGTCCGGTGACCACTTGTTCCTTCCAATTCCTCCCTATGGAAATGGGTATATGCATCCTATGACTGTTTACTCCTTTGTATGTTGGCAACAAATAACTTGTTTGGGGTTCACAGGTCCAGAGCCAGAGGAGAATTTTGCTTTAGAACAGACCATGCCTGCAACTAACTTTGATAGGAGTTTGTACTATTTGTATTTTTGTATTTCATTTGTATTGCTACTGATATGATTTAAGGATTTCTGATATTGATGGAATTAATGAATTTTGTATATGGAAAAAACATGTCTTTTTTAGGTTCCAGAGGGTGGAATGTGCCAGTGAAAAAGGATGTATGTACCCTAGAAAAACCATGTTTTAATCGTAATCCCATTTTGTAAAGGCAGCCAATTCTTCTAATCCCTATCCAGTATTGTTATGTTGGAAACTTTACTTAGATTATCTCCATGGAGATGTGACTCATTCAAGAGTGGGTAGAAAACTGGATTAGGTGGAGACGTGTCTCCACCCATTCCAGGTGCGTCTTGATTGCTTTACTGGAATCCTATAAAAGAGGAAATATTTTGGAGAAAGCAGGAGATTCAGAGAGAGTAGAGCAGAATGACATAGCCACGAGAAGCAGAGTCCACCAGCCAGCGACCTTTGAAGATGAAGAAGGAAAACATCTCCCGGGAAGCTTCACAAAACAGGAAGCCAGGAGAAGAAGCTAGCAGATGACACCGTGTTCGCCATGTGCCCTTCCAGCTGAGAGAGGAACCCTGACTGTGTTCGCCATGTGCCTTCTCACTTGAAAGAGAAACCCTGAACTTCATTGGCCTTCTTGAGCCAAGTATCTGTCCCTGGATGCCTTTGATTGGACATTTCTATAGACTTGTTTTGATTGGAACATTTTCTCGGTCTTAGAACTGTAAACTAGTGACTTATTAAATTCCTCTTTTTAAAAGTTATTCTGTTTCTGCTATATTGCATTCTGGCAGCTGACAAACAAGAACACATGGTGATGTAAATCTAACTCTGTGAGAGGAAGGAGGAGAAGAAGCAGACTTGAAAGTGTTATACTTTGAAAGAGAAGCAGTAGAGAAGTGGTGAGAGTAGACTTCCTCATTATGCTCCTGATATTCAAAGTAAGGCTTCTAATATTTCCATATTTAGGCTATTGGCTGTGTGTTTTCTTTTTTCTCAGAAACTTGTCATAGAATTCAGGAAGTCTGTTCTACTTTTTAAGACAATAGTGAAAACATTTATCATGAATGGCTGTTGGTTATTATGGAATACTTTACATGGATTTATATAATGAGTTTATTTTTTAGTGAAATGAGGTGAATGAGTTACACTGATTTTATGATTGAAATCATCGTTGCATACCTGCAATAAGTCTAACTTGGTCATACTGCTTTATTTTGTTTTGTTTTGAATATACAAGTAGAATACATTTGTTAACATTTTATTTATAATTTTTCATTTATATTTATGAGTAAAGCTAGCCTTCAATTCTTATATCTTATAATTTCTTTGTCAAATTTTGGTATTTGGATTGGTTACTTTTTATAATGAGTTAAAGGTAGTTTGTCTTTTCTATTTTCTGGAAGATTTTTTATAAAAATGGAATGATCGCCTCCTAGACAGTTGGGTAGAACTCATTTGTAAAAATATTCAGCCTGGAATTTTCTTTGTGGGAAGATTTTAAACTGATATTTTAATTTTTTTAGTAGTTATAGCCCTCTATTCAAAAAACTTTAATACTTTTTACTTCTTTGCAATTAGTATGTGTTCTAGAAGAGTATTATTTTGTCTGTTTTTATATTGTGACTTACAATTGTTGATATTGTTTATATTTTAATCTATTTGTTGTCATCATGTCCACTTTTTTTCGACCCAGGAATTGAACCTGGGTCTCTGGCATGGCAGGCAAGAACTCTACCACTGAGCCACCATGGACCGCCTGATATATCCACTTTTTATTACAATATTTGTTATGTCTACTTAATTATTTTTGAACACTGTTATGAGAGATATATCTATTTGTTCATTTGCTATTTTTTTCAGAACGTTTTTTGCTTTTGCTCATATATAATATTATTTCCTCCCATTTACTTTCTTTGTAAGGTCCTTCATACCTTTATCAAGAGCTGGGACTTCCAGTTCGAATTCTTTTCTTTTCTTTTTTTTTTCAGTTCTGAATATGGATATGCATTATGCTTCCAACGTTTTCTGCTTTCATCTCTCTCTCTGTCTTTGAAACTGTTTTCTGCATGTTAACACTTCTATCTCTATTTTCCATATATCTTATCTCTTCTTTTTTGTCCTTTCCTTTTCCTTGCTAAAAAGTGTCCTCAGACCGTTCTTCTAAACTTCTAATTCCTTATTTCATCTGTATTTATTTTAGCCTAATTACTATGCTTTCATACTTAATACTTCTGCTTAGCTTTTTTCCACGTTGTATTATTTAATTCCATTTTTAATTTCCTTATATATTTTAGTATATTTATTACGTGAATTTAAATATATTTTTCTTTTTCTTTTTTCTAATATGTCATGGAATGAATCTGCAATCCTTATGCTATTTTTCTTTTGAAATAGCTGTGCTTCTCAAATGCTTTGTTATTCTGTCCTATGAGTTTATTTTACCCTGGAATATCAGCTACTTTGCATGACAACAAAACATGGGTTACATTGCTCATATATGAATCCTCATGGTACCCTGACAAAGCTGTGAGTCTTCAGATATGAATGGATAGGTATTATTTGTCCTTTAATTTTTTTCTATTCCATTCTCCAACAGCCGTGCCTGACTGTATCCCACCCCTGGCCAAAGCTATTGCCCTTCTCACACAGAGTAGTTCAGAATAGCCTCCCCACATACTTCAAGGGTTTTTCTCAGAGTTTTATTTTTCTGTTTCTTGCTGCTCTTGTTTTAGTTCATTTGCATTTCACATGGTGGAAAGAATATAACCTTTTACTAGTTCAGCAAATTAATAAAAACTAAACCAGCAACCGTTTTTGGCTCTTATGTGCAGTTGCTTATGTGTGTAAATACAACAACCAAACATGATTCGCCAACTTTGTCATTCTTTCTGTTCATGCTCAGTAATATACACTACAATCAAAAGGTTAATTCTTTAGTGATATTTAGCTAGTGTCAACATTAATCTCTGAGCGCGTGACATTTCAGCAGTGACCACAATGAAGTGAAGGAGTGAACCATTTAAACAGTAGCGTGAACTAGAAATGTTACAAGAAAAATAGGAAGGCTCATATATTGCTAGAATTGATTGACAATAATAGAAAACAAGAAGGGAAGATAGACACCAGCAGGATTGTGTAGAACAGGAGTTGGAAACCTTCTTTCTGTAAAGGGGCTGACAGTAAACATTTTAGGCTTCACAGGCCACGTCATCTCTGTTGCAACCACTCAGCTCTGCTGTAATAGCATAAAAGCATCCCCAGATGATACATAAACAAATGAGTATGTCTAGGTCCCAATAAAACTTTATTTCAAAAACAGGCAATGGGCTAGATTGGGCATGGGGGTCATAATTTGCCATTTCCTGTTGTATGATCTTTTAGTTCAAATTTGGGAACTTGGATTTAATTGTGAGTGGAAAAGAAGATTATTGGAGTGTTTCAATAGAGGAATTACATGATTTCACCTCCATTTGTAAAGTTCACTTCGATTTTTGTGAGGAGGGTATAGGCAAGAATAGGCAATGATAGAAGGAAGGAAATCAGTTAGAAGGCTATTGAGAGTTTGGGTAAGAGAGGGTAGTAATTGGGAGATGTTGAAATGTGGTCAGAGGGAAGATATATTGTGTAAATAATGCTGATAGGATTTGCTTATTGGTTATATGTAAAGAATGATAAAAGGGAAATAAGGATTAACTTTTAGAGCTTGGCTTGCAAAAGTTAGTGAATGATGGAACTATTTATTGGGATTAGAAAGCCTGTAGAATGGACATGTTGGAAAGTTCAGTTATTTTTGTTCATGTTAAATTTGAATGTCTATTAGATATCCAAAGTATTCAACTTGGAAAACGTTGAAATAGGTGACTCTTAAGCTCAGGGGAAAAGTGAGAGCCAAAGATATAAATTTGAGAGTTAACAACATTTAAAAAAAAATTAGGGAAGTTGTAGGTTCACAGAAAGTTCATGGAGAATATATCCTCCCTTATAGTAACACCTTGCAGCAAAGGTGTTAGCAAGATTACAGCAAACATGAATGAGAGAATTGCCCAACTCACCTGACATAGCAACCTGGAGAAAGAGCAAGAGAGGAATGCACTGACCTAGAAACCTGAAGCCCCAGTCCAGCCTTGGGAAAATCATGTAACCTCAGGTTTTCAAATGAATGAGCCAATATATTTGGTCTACAATTCTGTGACCTGCGAAGAGCTTTCCAATTTAAGCTACTGCTTAAAGTGTTTGAAGATGTCTGTTTTCCCTTATTCTCATCTATACAAGGCTAATCACCTTTTTTTCTTATCATTGCTAATGTGATAAGTGGCCTGGAGTGACCAGTCCCAAACCATCTCCACCCCCACTCCCATTGGCTTCCAGATGCCTGCAATTCCCAGAAGAGGGCACAACACCACTGCCTCCGAGGAAGGTAAGCAGAAGTGATTCAGAGTATGGTCTGCAGTAAGGCAGCCTGAGGTTGAGAGCCATGCTGCCATCTTTTAGTTAGGTAACCTTGGGCCTGGAACTTAACCTACGACTTGCATTAGTGTGGAACGTTTGTTACAATTGATGAAAGAATACTATTTCAATTGTACTATTAACCATAGTGCATGGTTCACATTAAGGTTCATTGTTTGTGTTGCACATTCCTGTTTTTTTTTTTTTAATTTTCATTTTAATAACATATGTACAACCTAAAGAACATCTATCCATTTTCCAACTTATGAGACTGGTAAGAAGAGGAGGTCCCAGCCAAGAGTATTTAGTGAGATAGAAGGCAGACTAGGAGATTTCAGACTCCCGGAACTAAAAGGAAAAAACTTGACTGTTCTCTTCCTGGAACATCGAATAAATGATGATGGGGTGCCAAATAAAATGAGATTTGCTAAATTACCACTGATTTTGCAAAATTGTGTTTACTGAAAGGAGTGATCTTGTTGAAATCTTCGCTGGAGTGGTGGGAAGGAAAGCCCAAGTGAATGGGTTAAAAAGAAAATGCAGAGACGAAGTTGAGACAACATATACAGTCATTTGTGAAAGTATTTGGAAGTTAAAGTGATCATTTTATCGTTAGTAATTTAGTAGTTTGTTCAGATAAGATTTACATACAGAAAAATTCACCTTTCTTTGGTATGAAATTCTATGAATTTTGAAAAAAATTATACAATCATGTAATCACCACTACAATTAAAATATAAATAGGTTCACCATACTCTAAAATTCTATTATACCCCTTTATTCATAAACTTCTTTGTTTTAATATACAATCTCACAATAATCTGAAATTAAATTACAGAGTTCAGTCAGAAAGTCAGCATCGTTACTAGGTGAATTGCTTTGTAAACTCTATACAATCCAGTTTTTTATGCACAAGCAAGTAGTCCCTGATAAAATCAAGATAGGAATTTAAGTGTAAATGACTGGAGACAGTCATTTGAATTCATAGCTTAAAATCCCCTAAGTAAGCAGTTAAAACTGCAGAAGCAAATAACTTGTGGGGGAAATTTATTTCTTTTAAATCATCAGAGAAACTTTCATATGCGGCATAATCTACCTTAATAATCTTTTCCTGGTTATTTGTTAGCTAGATGTTCACAAGGACGTGAACTTGGACAGTTCACTTGTTGTAAGGCCAAAGAAACATGTGCTAAATTCAGACTTGACTTAATCATTTTTCGTACCTTAGAGTCACACGACAAAACATTTAAAAACCTTCTCCCGTCTGAAGTATAAGTAAACTGTAATATGGGAAACTTTACTTCCAAATAACTCTCCCTAGTGAGAAGCAGGTGCTCAGCATTCAGTAATCCTGATTAATCCCCTGACCCCCTTCCAATACATGGTCTCCTCCAAACAATGATTAACCACCTTCTCCAGAAGGTACAAAGGGCCAGTGATATTTAACTCTTTTATAGCGGTAAACTGGATAAACCTGTAAGCATGTCCATTGCTGACATTAATTTTAAAAAATGAAAGAAATAAAAACATGCTTTATTAAATCATTTCATCTGGGGAAGGGCAATGACAACTTCTTCTCCTTGTCCTGCTTTCAGTTGAGCACCAGGTGCATAAATCCTGCTCAGTGAAGAGTTTAATGCATTCACACTACTTCTGTGTCCAAAAATCTGACAATGAAATGAGCACTATTGTAATAATATCCCAAAATGAAAATGAAAATGAATGTCAGAAATAATGATGGGAGAGGGTTTCACAGCTTGCAAGTCCAATTTTAGTGAGAGGAAAACTGTATTTGTAATAATTCCTCATATTCTTTATTTCAGGAGTCCCATAGGCAAAAGCTTTGTTTAAAATGAACAATAAAGATCTCAAGCTCTACTCTATGAAAAGATAATGACATAAAATAAAAACCATATACCAAAATAAGATGTGTCTGAGGATCTGTAAATATTTTTAGAAGATTAAATAAATAAATAACCTGCTTTCTATTTTAACATGAAAAAGGAGCAAGAAAACCAAGAATTTCCAGAATACTAATTTGGGCTCCATGTCAAATCCAACACCCTCTCCTCCTCAGACACCTGTTAGAGTTTTTTGCCACCATCCCATCGTACATCTGTTCAAAAAACCAGCCTCCATAGCTGTCTTTTTTATTATAATCTTATGTGCTAAGAAGGAATAAAAGCAGTAGATAATAAAGAAGTGAAAATATAAAAAAGATATTGAGAATAACAGATAAAAGCACTCATTCCCACAATAATCACAAATAAGCAAATGGTTGAGAAACAAAGTATAAACTTGGAACCATTCATCTCAGGGGCATCATACAATCATATTGCATTTTCCTATGAAATAATAACAATACTAATAACAGAAAACCCTAGGCAATTGGTGGTGTTATGAAGAAGAAATGAAATGGAGAGAATCAAGCATGTGATACAGAAGTTTTCTGTCTTTTTTCTGTCTTCCCCTTTACAATATTTACTACCAATAATACCAACAGTAAGTTTTATTTATTATGCTTTCTTTGATTTTACTATTTATTTCTAGGCTATGATTGTTTAGTTATTACTTCTTATTTCAAAGACCAACTCTTGTCCAAATGCCTCTTGAAATAGATTTGTATAATTGATGGTAAATGCACCAACCACCCTTTGAAAAATATTGTCTAGATAAGCTAGTCATTTTTTTTCTCTTACTCATCGTAAAACTAAGTCTTACTGTGTGCAAGACCATTTACCAAGTGTTGGACAAACAGAGGCTAATTGGACATTATCTTTGCTCTTGTGATATTCACTGTCCAGTAGGGAAGAAAAACACATTAATAGATTACAAGAAATTACTCCTATGATCCCTTCCTACATTGAGAACATATGATCTTAGGCATCTATGAAGTAAGTTGAGAACAAAACTTACAAAAGATGTAGTTTTTTGACTTCTCAGTTGTCCCTGTACTTAACATTCATCTGATATTCAAGAAGTTGAACTAGCAATTTATTAATAAAAAAGGCTTCTTCCCAGAAATTATACATCTATTAGATATATCAAAATCAAAGGTCATTGAGTCAAATGAACCAGCCAATTTATATCCAAGAACAATATTTGTAGTTAGGAATATAATGAAATCTTTTGCTTCAAGAATTAATTTCCCCTATGTATAGTTGGCTGAATAATTGGCTTGGGGAACACAGAGATTTCACATTTCTCTAAAGCAATATTGGCCACTGCTCATTTGAAGGCATCTGCCTTTTTCTGGGATGGCACATGCCATGTTCCTATTAAGCAAATTGAGCTCCTAATAGTTGTCTGCAAGTGACAGAGATCTGGGAGACATTCTGTCACTCAGCATCAATTTAGAATTTAATACCAAGTATTCTCATAGAAAGCCCACTACATATGTCCTTTCATGGACAGTTCTTCTGTACCGGTGTCACTGTCAAGTTATTGTATCTTAAGACAAAGGAGATTCAGATATTTAAACTGTAATGCAGATTTCAGCTCAAACTTTGAAAAGTCCTTTCCATGTACTGAAAATTGCCTCTGAAAAGTACTCACTCAAATTTATATCTAAGGTAAAGGAATTAGTTTTGTATTTTTGATTCCATTAACCTCCCTTGAAATCACAATAAAAAAATTAATTTCGAATGTCCTTAAAATGACAAAGTCAAATTAAGTGCTTTCCTGAAAAAATGTTGTAGCATAAGGCTAAGCTATATTCTGATGTTAGTATAGGGAGAATTTACCAACCTCAACTTGCCATCCTCCCCCCTGCTAAAGAGTTGTCTCCCAAACAGATTATCCTTGTTGCCTCTTATAACAGGGTACTCACTTCATCATTTATGGTATAAGGAATTTGGATTTGGTCATTTCACTAACTATGGGTGATAAAAAACCTCCTAAAAGGAAAGTAATTTCTTGGCCAATGAACTCAGGAACACTTGTCTAGACTCTGTAGCAAATGTGATGGCTAAATTCATGTGTCACCTTAGCCAGATTATGGTGCCCAGTTGTTTGGCCAAGCAAGCACTGACCTGATTGTTACTGTGAAGACATTTAATGGATTTAAATCATCAGTAAGATGACTGCCTCTATGGCTGATTACAGCTACAATCAACTGAGGAGATTGCCTTCAACAGGAAAATAAGTCTCATCCACCCAGTTGAAGACTTTGAAAGAAGTGATGATTTCAGCCGTCAGAGGAGATAATTTCCATTTCTACCTCAGCCAGCCAGCTTCTCCTGGGGAATTAATCAAAAACCTTCATCGAAATTGCCAGTTTATGTTCTTACCTAAGGAATTTGGATATGCCAATCCTCACAATCATGAGACAATTCTTATACAGATATAATATTTGCAGGTATCTCTTGTTGGTTCTGTTTCCCTAGAAACCCCTAACTCATACAGTGAACAATGAGCCTGAAAAGTTGGAGAAACGTATTTGCAATTGTTCTAGCCCAGTTTGGGAGAGTCGTGTTTGTAGAGTGAAAAAACCCATTAAGATGAAGAAGATGAAAAGAGGAGTACTAGAATATAGAAACTCCGTAACGACACCCTTCCATCCTATGAGGGGATCTTCCCACAAATAAGAAGCAGAATTGAGTAGAAAAGCCTGCGTTAAAAAGGTAAAAGCTTCGGTTTTCAAATCAAGTGAACTCAAATTTGAATTTTTATTAGCCATCTGACTTTAGTCAAGCTGCTGAACTTATCTGCTCTAGTTATTTTAATTTCCAAAGAATGAAAATATGTGTTGATAAATGCTTAATACAATGCTTGTTATCTAGCAGGGGTTTGGAAATGATCACTGTTTTCCATATTGCATCATTTAAGGCATATTGAGATGATATATTATCTTCTTAGCAATCACCATGACGTACATTCACAGTAAGACCTGTAGGGATGATGCTCCCACACAGGAAGGTGAGTCTGAATGAGGAGGTCCTAGTCTTAATGATTTTCTTAACCTCTAATATGCAGTCATCCGATTCTGGGTCAGACCAGCCAAGACCTCCCAAGAACATACACTTTTCTGAAGCTATAGAACCCAAACGTTTCATCTCTGAAGAACTAATTTGCCATCTGTTTCAGGATTCTCCAAAAGCAACTTTAAACAGGGTATTTTTTGCTCTTTGATAATTAGTCACAACTTGAAAAGATTAGTTGGTGTCACTTGCAGCTATTTAACCTCTGCTCTTTTTGACTACCACAACAGTTTTACTAGCTTTTTTTTTTTTGCATGGGCAGGTACTGGGAATTGAACGTGGGTCTCCCGCATGGCAGGCAAGAATTCTGCCTGCTGAGCCACCATTGCACCACCCTACCACAACAGCTTTCACATCTTATTTCTAATAATTACCTCCCACAATGAATATCCTTTCATTTAAAACTTTCCATAAGGTTTCTTGAATACAATTGACCACGCCTTATTCTCAGAAACAAAATCTTCAAACTAGAAGTAAACCTTAAGCAAATTAATGTCAGACATTTCCAAGTGTTTTCTAAAGAAATAAATCAATTTCTCCAATAAACTGTCATGTAGATGCCTAATACATAAAACAGATGAAAATAAACTTGCTTTGTGTCAAGTAGGATGAGTTCAGTGCCTACAGGCTTAAATAATCTGTTATTTTAATTGATCTAATTTAATTTTATCCTTATTTGTATTACATCACCAACTTTGCCTTTGAAGAGTTATCTGTACTGCCCATTCATGTATGCTTGCTAAGGTTATTAATCATATTACCCCTTCCTTTCTACCACTGTAATAACCTAGACCTGTCTGTCAAACTCTCTCTCTCTTTCATCTGTGGAATGAAATCCAAACTTAGAACATTTTCATTGAAATTTGGTATGTAGAAGCCAGGGTAGAGAGGTTCATACTTCCTTTGGAATCCAAAGTAGTAAGTTGTTTGGGTTAGTGCAACCTACCATGGCGAGATGCTTCCAGATAATAAAGGTAGCACACAGAAAATAATACTGTCTAGAATCTTGTTGGCATGATTTTACCCCTAGATCCAGATGTGTCCCCAAGCTATACTTATCCTTAGTCTTGTCAGTAATATGAGCCAAAAAATTCCCCCTTGTTGTTTCTGTATTTGGCTTTTTATTTATTTGTTTGTTTGTTTTTTATCATTCAGTTTCTCCTGAAAAATACCCATTACCCTAGTTTATCTTTTTTCTTCCTTATCTTCTGGATCAGGCATAGAGCCCAATTTTTCTGAAATGAACAATTTTCTATAATGACATTCATTCAATAAAAGTTAGCAAGATGTTTGCTTTTTTATTTTAAGATCCAGATATACAATTTTCCCCAAAGAGAAGATACCTGTCTTCCTAAATATTTGCTATTCAGGAGCAAAAATACGATAAACTATCAATGATTAAGATTAATGCATTGTACAAATAAAGAAACATTATGGTTTATTTCTTAAGATTATAACACATGAATCATTTCTAAATTCACTCTGAGTATATTTTCTAAGGAAATTCCAAGCACCCCATTGTGGGATTTTCAAATTAGCCAGGATATCAGAGTAGAACTCAAAGGAGAGCAGCATTAAAATACACACACACATATACAATATACCTCCTTTCGTGTGTATTCCTCTGTTTATTTTTTACCTCGTAGTTTTTGAAGACATCATTTGGCTTGATTAAAATAATGGCAGAAATGAGTTTACTGATTGAAACGGAAGATCTAAAACTTAGATGGCAAACCAGATAATTCCAAGTTGAGGAAATTGTTCTCACAATTTTTAATGTAATTTTAAAAAGCTGTCTTTATTCCTTTTCTCATTCACTTTTCCTTTGAGTAACTATCTATCTATAAACTACTTAATATGTGCTAGGAGATAGTAATACAAAGAAGATAGTTTATAACCTTCTAGAAGGTAGCTTGATATTTTCATCATTCATGGATCCAAAGTGTGTAAGGCATCTTCATTTACTGTTCAACATACATTGAGCTAGTCAAAGTGTCATGTTCTGAGTTGAGTATTGAGTGATTGAAAAGCAAATTCAGACAAGGTTCCTGTCCTTGGGAAACTTACTAGTGATATTCCAAATTCCATAAAAATATTTTGCATTTAATTATTGAAACTATCCCTACTCTTAAAAAGTTCAAAATCTGAAGAGAAATACAGACAATAAACTTAAATTGCAGCACTATATGGTTCACTGCATAACATTTTTTGAGCAGTTACTATGTGCCAGGTGCTATCTTAAATATTGGGGATACAGCAATGAGCAAAACTTGGTTCCTGGTCTCAAAGACAAGTTTGAGAAATTAAATGAAAATTTTTAATCCTCATAACAGATGGAGAACAATCTCTGGGTGGTCATGTATAGTAAGTTCTATTGGCATATCCAACCAGGCAGTGTAATTCAGGGGAGGAGAAGCATTACATAAGTGGAAGAATGAAACTATCTAGGCAAAGAGTAAGGAAAGGGATGAGTGACCAAGGTATATAAGGAATGAGGTCTCTCAGGAGTGGAAGTACTACACATATTGTAGAACTGAGCATAGAGTACCAGAGATGAAGAAGTGTTAAATGAGGATATAACAGTAGGTTAGGGTCTGATCATGAAGGACATGGTAAGACCCCTCTTAGGGTAGTTGAAATTTATCAGCAAGGTAAAGGGGAACAACTGAAGGCTAAGCCAGTAGTACCATGATCAAATCTGCCCTTTAGATCCATTCCTTTGATTGCTGTATGGAAAATAATTTGATATAGAGATTGTTGTTATGCTGACTAGAATGCTAATAAAGAGGTATGCTCTAGAATTATGAACAGAGTATTAGAGTAGTGGTTTTACTGCATGTGCCTAGATATTCTCCTGTTTTGTACCCATTATATTAAAATAGTCTCAAGGCTTCCCCCAGACCTTCATAGCCCTGGAATATCAGCATTGTAACAATTCCCTACTGCTAGCAATTGCTTAAGTGTGATTTAAAATGCCAACTACAGTTAATAAAATAAAAATAAATGTTTCAGTAAATAACTCTTTTAATACCAGCATGGAAAAAACTATTAGTGCTATATTATTGAGTACTATTGAGGTGCTACATACTTTACGTGTGTGATCTCATTTAATCATCTCAACTGTGCTATGAAATGGAGACTCTTTTCTTTTATTCACCTAATGAGGAAATGGAAATTCAGAAAGGTTAAATAGATTGACCGGTCATAACTAGTGAATGGAAAGATCCACTTGCAATGAGCAAATTCAATTTGGCTGACTCCACATTTGCTTTTCCTTTAAAAAGTAGAAACAAGCTTAAGTTTGTGGAAACTATGGGAAAGAAACTCCTGGCAGGCCAGTCTCAGCTTCTCAGTTTTCCTTGCAAGGTTTTGACCATTGTTCTCACCAATGGGAAAATAAATTGGTAAGGGCATTTCCTTTATCATTCTCTAAGCAAGGAATGCAGGGTAGGGAGACCCATATATGCATTTGAGACAAGGGGCCTTTCTACCTTTACCCCACTCTGGGTATAAAATAAGGTTGAGAAGCTGGGAATCATGTCTGTCTCTATTATCTCCCAACCACTGTTTCCCGGATGCAACCATCCCAATAGCATTGGCAAACAAAAGTCCTTTAATCTAACAATGAGCAAACTCTATCGAAAACCCAGATTCGGAGAAAATATATAATATTACTATTAAAACTTTAGGATGATCTTATCAACAAAATTGGAATTAAACCCTTGAGGTATTGTATGTTTTATTATGTTTTTGCCCAAGGGATGCCAATTTGACTCTCTTGAAGTTGCTTTCTTTTTCTCTCTTTTCAAAGCTAAGATTAAGAATTAATTTATTTGATCTGACTGTGATTAGGTGAATGATCTTGCTTCTTGTGGTAATTAATTTTCAGACACTTATAATTGATAGTACCTGTACTAAGTTTAATGTATTTTGATGTGTTAGAATAAAAATATTGCTTGCTGAAATAGTTACACATCACAATAAAAGAATGAATTTTTCCATATCAACTTTCTTTGTTTTTCATAACTTATACAGAAGGGGGAATTCAAAGTTAACCATATGCTTTATTTTAATATATATTAGCTAATAAAAAAATTATTTCACAAAACAATAAGGAGTCCTTGACCTGGAAGGATTTTGTGCCTGTGAAGCCTCTGAAATAATGTGTAAACAAAAACACATATGCACATGCTGATTTCTGTGAATTTATTGTATCGATTCATGACTTGAAAAACTTTCAGGTATACATATTTTTGGATATATAAGCTGGTTCAGAAACCAACAGTGAATCAAATCACTTATGAAACATTTAAAGTACATACTGGGTAATCAATTCCTAAATCAGAATTCCTAGAACTTTTTTATCATAAACTCAGTTCCAAGGTTCATACAGGCAACACTATACAATAGGCATTGTGCTGGACATATTACAGACTTGCCCCTTTTAACTGCCTGATAACTTTGTGAGGTTGCTTGTCTTCACTACTTTTAAGATAAAGAAGCTGAGGAGTTAAGTTGAAGTCATATGCTGATTATCATCATAATTTTAACCATGTTCAAACAATTAAGAAGTTTATATCTTTCTAGAAATAAAATAGAAAGCTTTTTTCCTTTTTCTCTCCTGAATTTACTGTATTCTTTTTTCAGTTATATCATCTTTGTCTTATCAAATTATTTTCTAGGAGAAGACTATATCATAAGTAATAAAACTTAAATATAGATTCGAAGCCACTGTTCTGTTTTATTCTTGAATATCATATTATTGGAAATGGTCCACCATTCTCTGAATTTCCAGTCCTCCCATTTTCTTCTTCGTAGGGACCATGACATTGCTAACTAACTCATCCCTCTTTGAATTGCGTTAAAAACTGTACTCCATAACTTTGACATTCATGATAATAATCAAGCAGCCTGTTTCACTTAATATTTTATTGAAGGATCTTCAGTATTATAAGGTTATATCCAAATATTGTGTATTTTAAAGTATTTTTAAAGCATTCCATTTCTTGCTGAAAGTATCCTGACAAATGCATAGGGGAAAGAGCAGCGCAATTTAAATGTCACTTTTATTTCTCGCAGTAAATCCTATATTCAGGCAGTTGTAGTCTCAGTGCGCTTTCCCTGACAGTTATGAGCTTTCTGTTACTTCACCTTAAAACTTTTAGAAAGACTTTCATTGTGATAGGAAACTCATAGCTTAAGAATTTAGACAATGCTGGGAAGGAATTCTTGTTTTGTTTTGTTTTGCATAATGAACCAGAGGACAAACTCTACATTCTCTTTGAAAGTGGATATTTTACTTCTAGATACTTGCTGCATGATTTAATGACATCAGGGAAGCTTCTACAAAAGGACAGCATAGCTCTCTATATTTTTTCTTAAAGTACAAATGTTTAAGAAGTTATTAGAATATTTAGCCTACAACTGTTTAAAACAATATCTGGTTTCCTACTCCTCCCAACCCTTTCCCAGTCAGGAAACATGCATTCCCCCACTTTGAAATTAGGCACGGCATATTAGTTTCTCTAGAGAAACAGAATCGACAGGGAAGACTCGCAAATATAAAATTTATAAAAGTGTCTTACATGATCGTGGGAGCACAGAGTCCAAAATCCACAAAGTAGGCTGTGAAGCTGACGATTCCGATGGAGGGTCTGGACGAACTCCACAGGAGAGGCTCACCAGCTCAAACAGGAAGAGCCTGTCTCTTCTGAATCCTCCTTATAAGGCTTTCAGTGATTAGATTAAGCATCACTCGTTGCAGAAGACACGCCCCTTTGGCTAATTACAAATGGAATCAGCTGTGGATGCCGCTGACATGATCATGATTTAAGTCTATGAAATGTCCTCATCGCAACAGACAAGCCAGCACTTGCCCAACCACCACTTGGCCAAGTTGACACATGAACCTGACCATGACACACGGCAATCTGAACTTCTTTGCCAAATGAAATGCAAACATAGTGATATGTGAGAGTTCTAGATGGAAGCATTTATTCACTGGTATTTGGTGCTCCACTTCCTTCTTCCCATTGCTTTGGGTATCATGAAAGCATGAGTTAATTTGGGGCACAACGCTGAGCCATCACTTAGGAGACAGTTGTCCTATAGAGTTCACCAACTCACAATAGACCTCCTGTGAGCAGAAAATAATGCTTTGTTGTGTTAAGTCTCTAAAACATGCACCTGGCAACTTAGCCTATGTTGAGTGATACTTACAGTTCACAGCACAAAATCTCCAATGTGCCATCAGGCTTATAATAAGGATTTTGAAATGCCCCAAATTTTAGTTCAAAAATCACCATTTTTTTTACAGATTATGAATTACTGTATAAACACCATTCTATTTTGCCCCAGCTTTTCATCCACAGCTTTTTAACACTGTATTAGTATCTTCCCTGACAAGTTTTAAGAAATTAAAATATGTAGAAGAGCAAAAGTAACTTTTGATTAAAACACATTTGAAATAAAAGTTTAAAAACAGAAAGCATCTCTTCAATTCATATGGTCCTTCCAACTACGAAAAATAAGGCATTTTTTTTTGTCAAAATCACTTAACAGAAAACAGATAATGTAAACTCTGAATCCATGTCCTTTTAATTCCAAACTTCATATACTTTGTACTAAAACTTAATATATTTCTAGTTAACCAAACTTAGTTTCCAAAGTTGTTAGGAGGATTAAATCGAATATCATGTGCAAAGAAAACAGCCTAGAGGCTGGCACCAAGGAAAACCTCAATAAATGTTCATTTCTCTTCAGAAATGCTCAAGCTCCCCTTTAAATTCTGATCAGAAGCCATTAAATATTAAAATTATTAAACAGCAATCATTATGGTCCTCAGGGATTAGTGGTTTTTTTTCACATTAGATTATAACGTCTTTCCAGACATTTAAAATGAAATTGCAACTGAATCTTGCATCCTTTTGTTTCAATTTTCTAAAATTTGAATCTATGCATTATATTGCATCATGAAGCACCTAAAAGTTTCAATGAATTTTTATTTATATGAGAGTATCCATTTTCTAGTCAGAACCAGTCCTTTTGGCGTTATGCTGATAATCCTCGGAATAGTCCTAATTACATTCCAAGTCCAGTAAGAAAATTCACTCTAAATACACTTTGGTAAAAATGTGTATCAATGATTACTTATAAACATACATGTATATGCATGTGCATGCATTTAGTCTGAATTTTCCAGCTAATTGATTTTAAATGTACACATCGTTTTACTTTTCTCTTACTAATATTATCTTTAGGGTGTATTTCCACTGTTTTCTAAAGATTACATTTTATTTTATTTTTTATTATTATATTTTTTTGCATGAGCAGGCACCGGGAACAGAACCCGGGTTTCCGGCATGGCCAGTGAGAACTCTGCCTGCTGAGCCAACGTGGCCCGCCCAACATTTTATTTTTGTTTCTTACATTTCTATACAAAAGGCTAATTTTATAGTTTATATATTAGAGGTTGGTTATGGAAATACACATGTAAGGAAAATGATCATGCTAAATTGTGGGGTGGATTTAGATTCCATTAAGAAACACAACCAGAATTTTTACAATGTTGGTGATATTGACACAGGTTTCCTCTGTTAAGCTACTTGATACATCAAAGCATATGAATATAGCATATGAAAACAGAAACTTCACTTGTTTTACCTTTCTAATACTTAGTGAATATTTACCACCGAGTATCTACTTACAGATTAGGAAATGCATTCATAAAAACCAGCCTAGAATATTAGAGTTAAAATGTCTTTAAAGATCATCCTAATATGCCCTTTCATTTTACACAAATGGAACCTAAAGTTTAGCGAGAAACTGAGTGAAACAATGTGCTTGGTTATAGCTTATGTACAATAATTTACCTTCATAGAGGGGGAGGCAGACATTTACAGTCTCAGTGCACAAATAAAACTTACCATTTTTTGGCCATTTCACATGAATTCTGGACTATTGCCTGGTCTTGTGATACCAAGTCCTGCCGCTTACACTTTCTAGATAACTGAGAAACATTAAATATATCTGGAACAAGGAGGGCTATAAATAAGTAAACCATCAAAAACAGAAAGAAACAAATAAACTAGCTATACTGCCCTCGAAAACTTAGGCTATGCCTTCCTCAGTGTCTTAACTCTCTGCGGGGTAATTGAGAAATCAACATGTATCGAATACATCATGGAGGGTACAGTACTTTTAAAATGTAAGACATTCTGGCATGCAGATTTGCACAAGGGAGTTTAAATACCCCAAACTGGTCTTTGTTGAATTATGGAGCATAAGGATAAATTTCTACTTTAAGAGTATGGACTCAGACTCCAGATTGGCTGCAGTTTCATCACAGTTCTTGATTAATTGTAAGATGATTCTAAACATGTTTACTTAATTTCTCTGTGTGAGAGAATGCTCACCTGTAACACAGGATAGCAGTACTTCCTAATTCACAGACAAGTTTTAAAAAATAAATGAATCGAGGGTCTGATTTTTGGTAGGACCATGTGAGGAATCCCCTGGAGTGGCTGCCCGGTGAAACAGGTAAAAGTTATTTAGAAAATAATCTTTAGAAATGATCCTAAAGGCAAACAGCAAATGAAGAAACAGCTATTCAAGAAAATATATGAAATTAGGAAAGAAAGGTGAGAGTGCAATATTTGAACAAAGACTGCTCATTCTCCTCAGCTGCCCAGCTCAGCAAGAAGGAGTCTCTGTTCAAGAGCAATGAAGCCAAGATGGCAGGGATCCCTCCCTGCCTTACTCTGGAGTGGAGGCTCCAGGTCCCCATTGGTGGGCTTACTTCCTGGGAGTAGAACCTCAGGGTCTCATCCTGCCCCATGTTACCTGTTGCTGAGGCTGTCTCACAACAGTGTGATCAAAGGTAGTGGGTCCCTTCTCCTGCCTAAGCCCACCCATGAAATGAACGCTCTACCTTGAATGAGGCATATGAAAACACTGGGTCCCTGAATATCCTTGTCCTGACTCATGAGGTGGTAGCTCTACATCAGGATAGGAGAGCTGAGAAGATATCTGACTGCTGCCCCACCCTCCCCTGAGCACTCAGCCCCCAGAGTGGGGGGTTTGTCATTCAGGGGGAAGATGCCCTTTGACTCCACCTCCAGTTCCACAGACGCAATTCAAATATTTTGTCTGGGAAAAGCTAGCCTTAAAAGAGGTAGCTCCTAATCTCTTCCCAAAGGAACTGATTTCATTTGCAACAGAGCATGGAGAATTTCAAACTTAAGACCACTCAAGAACAGTGGCGATCATGGTGAAAGCCAATTGAGAGGAGATTCAGGGATTTAATAAAGATGCAATCTAGGCTGTAGGTCAGCCAGCTTCTAGGAGAGAAGTAGGAAATTAGACAGCTGCAAAGAGTTTTCCTGGGGTCAGAGCAAATATCTAACACTGACCTCAGAAACTATTCTTTCACATGGCTAACAATTTGATTGGACTAGTTTGTGATTTATGCCCTATGTTACTGTTGAAGACAATAGAAAAATCACCTGGTGATTGGTGGAGTTTAGTGACTGGATAAGCTCAGGGAAATATTGGAAAAGAGCCCTACCAATATCATCATCATCCCAGGTGGCTGTGGGCACACCCTAAGCTAGTTCTCCCTGAGGAACCACATCAGAAGCTTATCACTCCATGTAGAGGTGGTGGTGAAGCATCACCAAAGTAATAAACAAATAAGTAGAAGACAATAATAAGCCCTGGTGTGGGGGACAAGTACTCAGAGTTCCTACAAAATCCTATTTAAAATGCCCATTTCCAAATAAAGCAATTACAAAACATGCAAAGAAATAGGAAACTACGACTGACCCACGTATTAAGGGAAAAAATCAGGTAACAGAAATGGGCTGTAAGAGTGACGGGTTATTTTATTTAATGAGAAATGAATGACTTTGAAATGTAAAAATGTAATCCCAGATACTAATTCAAATGTACATGAAAAGAGCACTGACAAAGGTAATTATATAATTATAAAATACAGTATAAAGACATATTTCCTCCTCTCTTAACTGATTTAAAAAGCAGCTGTATAAAATACTATGCATATAATGTTTTGTGTCTATAGCATATAAAAATCTAAAATAGATGCAATATATCTGCTAATAATAGCACAAAGGAAATGGGTAGGAGCAAAGCTATACTAAGTTAAGGATATAGCTACAAATTGTAAAGCATTAATTATAACAATGTAATGATGGGTTTATAATATTAATAGACATAATATGTATAACAAAAATACCACAAGGGAAAGGGGGAATATGGACTAGAGCTATATAAGAGTAATACTTTTGCAAAACCATGCATAGAGAGTAATTTATAGCTGTTGATGCCTATATTAAGAAATAACAAAGATCTCAAATAATAACATAATCTTCTACCTTAAGACACTGGAAAAATAAGAGCAAACTAAGCCTAAAGCAAACAGAAGGTAGGAAATAATAAAGATTAGAATGGGTATGAGTGAAACAGGACATAAAAATCATGAAACCTAAGCTAGTTTTTTTAAAAGATTAAAAAAAATTGAAAAAATTCAACTAGATTGGCCAAGGAGGGGGGTGGGGGGGGGAGAGAAAACTCAAAATCTAGAATCAGAAGTGAAGGAGAGGCCATTACTGTTGACCTGAAAGAAATAAAAAGAAATATTAAAGAATGTTATGAACAATAGTACACCAACAAATTAGATAATTTAGATAAACTGATCGAATTCCTAGAAAGATGACAAACTATCAAAACTGATACAAAATGAAACCATCTGAGTAGATTGACAATAAGTGAAGATTTTGAATCAGCGATAAAATACTACCTGCGAAGAAACACCCAAGGTCAGAAATGAATTCTACCAAAACATTTAAAGAAGAAATAATACAAAGTTTACACAAACTTCCAAAAACTAAAAGAGGAGGAAATATTTCCAGATTCATTTTATGAGGCAATATTACCCTGGCACCAAAACCAGATAAAGACACCACAAAAAAAGAAAACTACAACCAATATATAATGAATATAGACACAAATATCCTCAACAAAATACTAGCAAACCACATCCAGCAACATACAAAAATAATTATACAGCATGACGAAGTAGTGTTCATCCAAGAACTGCAAGGTTGGTTTAATACCTGAAAATCAGCTGACGTAATATATCATACAACTGTAATTAAAAAAAATCATATACTCATCTAAGTAGGTACAGAAAAAAAGGCATTGACTGATTCATGCATCCTTTTATGATAGAACACTCAACAAACTATAAATAGAAGGGAACTTTCTTAACCCAATAAGGGACATTTATAAAAATGCCATAGTTAACAGTGTACTTAATGGTGAAAATCTGTACATTGCAGCTCTAAATCAGAGCAAGACAAGGATACTTGCTCTTGCCATTTCTCTTCTATTTTGTAACTGATGTTCTAAACAGGACCATGAGTCAAGAAAGGAAAAAGAAATACCAATAGGCAAAAAACAATTGCATCCCTGTAAACCTGTAATGAACAAGCTAAATATGAAATTATGAAAATAATTCAATTCACAATAACATCAAAAAGAATAAAATACATAGGAATGAATTTAAGTCCATACATCTATGGTCAATTGGCTTTGGAGAAGAGTGCCAAAACCACTCTATGGGGGAAAAATAGTCTTTTGAAAAAATGATGTGGGGGGGCAACTGGGTAGCTACTTACAAAAAAAAAAACTAAGCTGGAACTTTAGCTTATACTTCATATAAAAATTAAATCCAATGAATCAAATACCTAAGTATAAAATCTAAAATTATAAAATCGTAGAGGGAAACGTCCTAACACATTTTTTTTGACTTTGGACTTAGCAAAGGATACTTGGGTATGACATCAAAAGCACGAGAAACAAAAGAATAAATAAATTGGACTTCATCAAATTTAAAATGTTTATGCCTCGTGCTCGCTTCGGCAGCACATATACTAAAATTGGAACGATACAAAGAAGATTAGCATGGCCCCTGCGCAAGGATGACACTCAAATTTGTGAAGCGTTCCATATTAAAAAAAAAAAAATGTTTATGCCTCAAAGGACACCATTAAGAAAGTGAAAAGACCATCCAACAAATGGGAGAAAATATTTGCAAATTATGTATGTGACAAGGATTTGCATCGAGAATATATAAGGTAATTTTACAACCCTGTAATTAAAAGAAAAATAACCCAATTAAAAATTGGCAAAGGTCTGAATAGACATTTATCCAAGAAAGACACACAAGTGGCTGAAAAGCACATGGAAATATACTAGATATTATTAGCTATTAGGGAAGTGCAGATCAAAACCTTACTGAGGTACAACTTCACACCCACTACAATGGAATTATTTTTTAATGCACAGAAACTAATGAGTTTTATCAAGGATGCGGATATGTTAGAACACTCATATACTCTCCTAGTTGTAATGTAAAATGGTGAAGCCACTTTGGAAAACAGTCTGATTATAATGATTATAATTGAGTTATCATATGACCCAGTATTTCTATTCTAAGACATATACCCAAGAAAAATTACATTATATATCCACGCAATAATTGGTATACATTGTTTAAACAGCATTATTCATAATAGTTAAAAGGTGGTAACAAGCCAGATATCCATTGACAATAAGTGGAAAAACAAAATGTGGTATATTTATACAATGGAATATTATTTGGCTATAAAAAGAATTGAAATAATATGACATGCTACAATACAGAAGAAATTTGGAAGCATTATGCTTACTGAAAAAAGTCAAAAGACCACGATGACTACATATTATACAATTCCATTCATATGAAAGCCCAGAACAGGAAAATCTATAGAGGAAAATGGATTAGTGGTTGCTTAGGGATGGTATGTGGGAGAGAAGAGGGATAGAAGGGTCATTGCTAAAGGGTATCTGGTTTCTTTCTGAGGTGATGAGAATGTTCTGAAATTGTGGTGATGGTTGCGCATTTCTGTGAAAATGCTAAAAATCATTGAATTGTACACTTCAGGTGAATTATGGAGTATGTGAATTATGTATCAAAGATATTAAAAGTAAATACACTAATATATGAAAAATAATTAGAAGAGAACCCAGCATGTAATGTGTACAGGGTATAATAAACATAAGCTAACACACACATATTGTTGTCTTGCTATTATTTTCAGTACCACTAGGAACCTCAACCTATTATAAGACCCACATGCCTTCTACCTAAAACACACATAAGGAAATCATTTTGCATTTAGTTGATAGTGTGGACATAATTTACTGTGCCCTTAGCCATTCACCACCCCGTGTGATGGTAGCATTTCTCCATTTTCCTTAGCTTTATTGTCATATCCATGATTCAAACTCTAAATCTTGGGCCTCAGATGGTCCCTATTAACAACTTCTATGTAGTTTAACTTTTTATAGCTTAGACTTTTGGTAATCAGGTCATGTACCCCTTATTAAATTTAATCACCAAGGATTTCTTGCATCCTATGTTCCAAACAACTCAGAGCAGGGTGTTTTTTTTTTTTTGTTTTTTTGTGTGATGACGAGAAGACAGCATTTCATACATAAAGGATTCTTGTGTCCTTCCTTGCTCTCACATGTGGACAACTTCCCCCTTTATACAGTCATTAGATAATTTGAATGCAGCCTTCAAATTCAGCTCAAGATTTAGCTAATCTTAATTCTATGTAGTTAATCTTAGGTAGTGATTTATCATTGAGCAAAAATCCATTTAATTATGCCAGTCTGATATTATATTTTGATAGATCCCTTTGTTTGACTATTAACAGTGCTTGCAAAGCATTTAATAACTAGCTGCAGAATTGATTAATTAAGTTTGGCTTTTAACAATTCGATTTCACTGTTTTAGTTTGACACTTATTGAATATTTGACTGATGTTAGACTGATAATTTGATTGATACATGTTAATTGATTGTATCTATCATTTCATTTACATCTGTTTCATTTATTCTTATGAACTTTATTTGTAAACACAAGGTAGTCTGTGGCATGTATTCAAGAAGTACATTGGAAACCAATCTGTTCCCAAATCTTTGCTTTAGCACTACAGATTATTAAGCAGTTCCACATTATAGACACAAAGAATGACTTGGGATTCAAATTAAAACAAGTTTAAATAGACTGCAGACGCTTTCCTCAGCAGACTGACTTCCACATTAAATATCCAAATTAATGCATATTACCATTCAGGCAGAGAAACGACCATATTCTAGACATTGCACTATAATTTCTGCTCTTAGAAAACATAATAAAGTTTACATAAAATATGTCAACTGCATATCATATCACTGCATATCATCTCTGTTTAATGCGTTAAAATAAAAACTTGTGTAGCCTTTTATCCTTTACTAATCATCATCATCAATACCCAACACATCATACTCAAATTGGGGATAAGAGAAAAAACTAATTTTATATAAGCCTTAAAATACTCATTCATTCATTCATTCAATCATTTTTCTATTTTTCATTCATTCACCTCTTTGCTTGACCATGTTTGGTATTTATAAGGTATCTCTTTTGCAGCTATTCCTTTTTTTCTTCCTTCTTATCAATTCTCAATATTTTCCAGCCAGGCAATTTTGCCATCCTTATTTCTAGCTGCGTGCCCTGTATGACTTAAGCCAATCAAAAAACCACCATCCAACAGACAGTGATAGCCTCAGGCTGTCTTTCACAATGATGATATAATAGTTAGGAACATCTCCATGCCATATGTCACAGCACAAACCTTCACAAAGCACAAATTCTTGGGGACAAACCAAGAGAGAAAGACAGAAATACAATTATGTATAAATATAGGAGACTATTATAGTAAGAATCATTATTATAAATTATTAAATTTTTATGATTTTGTTTTACAAATAATATCTATTGTCACAAGAAAGTTGTACAACAAACAGCCCTGAATGGGCATTATTGCTTGGGTTTCTGTGGTGGTTCGCTAAGCAGCTCTCCTGTTCTTGGCTTGAATTACATATCTGAGTGTTGGCTAGAGTAGGCTTGTTAGGATAGCCTTGATTGGGATGACTCGAGTCACTGGCCTCTGATTCGTGTGGCTCTCATCCCTCCCCTGGGACTAGGTAACCTGGGCATTTCCATCTCATGGCAATGCAGAGAAAAAGAGTGAGCAAGCCATGTACCCCATTTCAACCCTCTCTAGGTGTGAAGTCTGCTAAGACACAATTGGCCCATTTCATTCTGCATGGCTGGACTTGATGTCAGTGAGAAAGAGCACTAATAAATTAGATAGTAAAGGGTATAGACACAGTTTTTGTTGAATAATTGAGGCCATTGTAATCTATAAATACTTTATTTTCAAAAAGACTGAATAACAAAGATAATCTATCACTACAATGACCTCAGCATCATCTTGTTTTTATTTCTCAGTCACAGTCCTCTACCTTACAAATTATTTTCTACTCTCTCTTTCATGGTTATTTTCAGTGCCTTAAATTTAATTCAGCTTCCCCATATGTATATTTTACTGGCCTTGGGCCCAGTTTATTATGTACTTTGTGGGGAGAATGATATTTGCCTAGTTTGGAATGCTTCTTCACCTGAAGTAAAATCAAAGTAGCATAGGGAAAATAATTAAATGATAGAATTAAGAGTCTAGATTATGAAATTTTGATTTTTAAATCCTGTATTTAATAACCTAGGAATTTAGGAATCAGCTTAAATACTTTGATATCTAGTTAATTTTGATATATAAAAAGAATCTAATATGCTTAGCATGCAGTGTCATTTGAAAGATCAAAGTTGATATTTGAAATTCCAAGGCTAGCATCTGGCTTAACGTGTGATAAATAGGTGACTTTTTTTCTCAGTTCTCCTTCTCTGTGTAGGTAGAAATTTGTAGGTTTCTTTTTCTAACAGGTGTTCAAGCCTCAGGCCTGAAAAGAAATTAGCTCAATGGAAAAAAAAAAAGCCCCACTTTTCCTCCACTTCAGAAACCATCACCAGGATATAATTATGAACAATATTTTCCATTTAAATATCCAATACTGCTGCTCTGCTACTCTGATTTGATCTTTAATTGTAGTTTTTACTAATTAATGGCAAAGTACTTTTCTTCCTGGCATCTGCCAAAAAAGCTGGATAGAGACAGGTACATTAAAGGGTAGTCTGACTGTCCCTTCTGTTTGGAAATTGTGTCTTGCCATCTGTTTTTAAGTGTACTCTAATACCTGTTAGAAATCCATGTACCTTGAAGCCACAGGTTCCACATAGAGCTTATAATAAGATGAACTTTGCTCTAGAATTTTCCCATAGTGGAGAAAGTGTTTTCTTCCTGCCAAGGTCATCCTTTCTGCTCCAGGGGCTAATTTGTGCTGCTCTTGATCCACTCATATTATTGATAATGGAGTCCTTCATACATGCTATACTGAAATATTACTAATGTATGAACTGTAACATTAAATTTCTAATCTAATCAATCAAGTGACATACATATGTAGTAGATGCTTGGCTAGTAAAAAGATTAATTGCTATGTTCAATGAAAACTAACTCTCTATAGGGTGAAATATTGCATATCTCCCACAGAAAGATAGAAGCCTGAACACTGTGTTACGCTAATGACTACTTCTGCCATTCAACCATATGGATTGCCTTTAAGACAAACCGAAATGAAGATTAAAGGCATGTAAAATCAACTCTCTATTAAAGCAGTTAGGGCTTTTCTCCAGATTCTACAGGAAAATTATGCAATCTGTTGCAAAACCAGGCACTTGTCTACCAGATGGTACCCAGAATCTATCTGAGCAAACACTTCTTCTCTGCTCTGTGAAACAAACTGGGCAGATTTTTTATTCTCTGTGCTTGATTATGCATTTGAAGACATTTACACAGGAAGGGCCTTATAGAGTTGCTGTGAATTTGCATTGTAAAACTCCACAGTGTTGTTAATATACACAAACCTCAAGTTACAAAGTAAAAGATGCTATTTTCTGAAATATCCTATGTCCCTGATTTATTGGCTGACTTTTTTTTCCCCCAAAAGTGTTCCATATTCTGATAACTTGAAAGTAAGACCTTGAGTCTTTCAGATTGTTGATAATCTTCTTGTTAATTAATGTGAACCTGATTGCTTTTTTGGAGGCCTATTGTAAAATAAGTTGTTGGGTTGGGGTACATGCTTTTAATTATTATTTAGGATATTTTGAACAGAAAGTTCTTTGACAAGTGAATGGAAATGAGGAAGGATTGTGCTTTCTGCCTACATCTGTGGAAAAAATGTTTGATTCATAAGGAACAGTGACTGCTGTAGACTTTTATTGGCCATAAAGATCAGCCTACTTTCCTTTTTTTTTTGTTTTGACATGGGTAGGCTCTGGGAATCCAACCCTGGTCTCCCCTATGGCAGGCAAGAATTCTGCTACTGAGCCGCCATTGTCTCCCAAAGATCAGACTACTTTAAACACCACAAACTTTTTTACTCAGTTTGCCTGCATACCCTTGCCTTCACTCCTGTTTCTCCTTCTGTACCTCTTTGGTTTGAAGAAATAACTCCATGCATCCTCAAGCTCATGTCAGCTGTGACAGGTCTCAGGGGACAGAGCTCAGGCCCCAACCCCCTCTCCCTGTGCAGCAACGGCCGAAATTTATGGTCCCCTATCTCGTGACCTTCTCCCTTCCCCCTTCTCCTTGGCACAATGTGTAATGCCTCTTGCCAAATGCTGCCCAGGGCAATGCCCGGGGCAAGAAAACCACATCAAAGAATGGTATGGCTCCATCAATAAGGAGCAAACAGGTCAGGACAGGCACAAAAAGAAGGAAGCATTCAGACCAGTCGCCAAATGCAGAATTCAGCACCAATAAGGGACAGTGAACTTCAGAGTATAAAGGGAGAAACACATCACAACACAGGTGGACATTTTCTTTAGTCTCTTGTAGAAAGTGCTCTTTTCCCTTTCCCCCTCCCCCCTTCCTCTTCCTCCTTACCCTCTCCTCTCCCCCTCCCTCCTTTACAATAAATTCCTTTCAACCTCAGCTCACTACGTGGTTATGAGTGTTGGAAAAAAACCGAACCACCCCAATTTGTTCTGACATCTGGTGCCAAAACCGGCTATGTCTTCACTCTCTCCACTCTAGTTTGAGCATCCCTCCTTTCACTTTGTCCTGCCCAGCACCCAACACTGGTCTAGTCCTACTCTAAAATAAAACTGAGGAATTAGGTTGTGGGTGAATACCTTCACGGGACAACTCGGCAGGGTCCACGGCGGTTTGGGTTCAGGCGTACACAGCATGGAGGTTCTGTTTTGGGTCCTGGGAACCCCACTCTCCGGAGAGTTTTGTTCAGTGTTCTGGGAACACCCGTCCGTCCGGGACGGGGCGGTCAAGGCTGTCCTTTCAAGGCTCTCCTCTCACAAATCTAAGCGCTTAGTCGGAACCCCCCACGGGCTATTGCCTCGCTCCTGGTCCTAGTCCCAGTGGGTTCTGGGGACGCCCGGACTCCATTTGGAGACACTGTACTGCGCAGACATGGGGACCCCCGTCCCTGTTCTTCAGAGACATGGTCTATGCCCCTGAACTGCGATCCCAAAGTGTCCCCACTGAGTGTTCTTGTTCTTCCCGTTTCCTCATTCTCTCCCTTCCCTGGCCGTGGGGGCAACACAATCTATTCCCTCTAAAGACAATCCCTTGAGCTGTCTGTTGCACCACCTTAAAAAACTAAATTTGCAAGGCAACATCAAACCAAAGAAACTTTTATTCGACTCTACCTATGGTGGCTTGGCCCCAGTAACCTCTGGACAACCAAAATCGTTGGCCTGAAAATGGTACTTTTGATCTTAAAATTCTTACTGACCTTGATAACTTCCTGCTGCAGTCTGCAAAGTGGGACGAGGTATTCTATGCCCAATCTTTCTAGACACTGCATGCTATGCCCTTGCTCTGTTCTCTATCTATATACCAAATCCTCCTCCTCAACGAAAAACCAAAACCTCTCACTCCTTCTCCCCCTTTGGAAAAGCCAAACCTCCCTACTCCTTCTCCTCTTCTCCCCCTCTCACTGACTCCT
>PVIY010015740.1:0-53165 GCA_004026745.1 Myrmecophaga tridactyla | reverse complement strand
TTTTAACAAGAGTAGGATGAATAGCCACAAAAGGCTCTCACTGCCTATCCCTGAGCAAATTGCCCTCACCTCTTGAAAAGTGGCTTCATAGAGAGAGATTATCACACAAAATCATGAGATTGCCCTCAGCTGACCACTCCTGAGCAATGCTGTATTATAATTTATGACTTAAGGTGGAAATCTGTCAATAAATTGGGGGTAAGAGTCTTGCATCTTTTATGGGATCATTTGTTCCTTGGAAATATTTCTACCCAGATTCATTCCATTTCAAAACAAAGATGCTCCGTTCTCCTTGCCAAAATGAATGGATTCATTTTACGCTGTGATCAACATTTGCAGATCATATTGAGTAGGTTGCCAGGGTTTGCTTTGTAATATTAGGGGCACTGCTTGATCCAGTCCTAAGTCATGGGTTAGAATTCATAACTGAAACCATGCAGGAGAAATGAAAGACCAAGAGGAAGGGAGGAAAGGAGAGGGGAGGGGAGGGGAGTAGAGAGGCAAAATGAGGGAGGGTAAGCAACAGCCATCTAGCAATCGTGAATGACGAGTAGACAGTGGTGGCCCAAGGTGCAAATTAACACTGTATTGAGGAAACTGGAAATCATATAAGCAATAAACTATGATTCATGCTTTTCAGCAGTTGGAACAGTGTCAGGAACTGACACCCAGAGTGCCAGATGCTAGATAGAAAGATGCAAATAACAGACTTAAGTTCTCCTGGCTTGTGTCTTCTTCCGAATCGTTCCCTTCTCAGTTAATGGTGCCTCCATCCACCCAGGTTCTCAGGCTAAAACCTAAGAGTCGCCATTGTGTCCTTTTTTATTTCCCTCCCCCAGTTCCAAACCAATCTCCAAGCACTTTTGACCCCACATCTAAAATATATCCCAGCTTTTGCTTCTCCTATTTCTATTGCTACCTCCTTAGTTGAAGCCATTTTCATCTCCTGCCTTTAACTTCATACTAACAGATCTCCTTGTTTGCATGATAGCCCCTTTTGTCTAATGTACCTATAGCAGTCAGAGTGACTGCCGTTTTTGTTTTTTGTTTTTTTTAACTTAAATTAGATCATAGAGATTCCTTACTTAAAACCTTCCAATGGCTTGCAGTTGCACTTAGAACAGTATTCAGGTTCTTTGCCATGCTGTCTTAGGGCTTCACATGCGGCCTCTACCTACCTTTCCAGCCTCTTTCCTACCACTCTTGCCCTTGGCCGCAAGCTCTAGCTATAATGGGTTTCTTTTTTGTTCCTCTGACATGTCAAGCTCATTCTGGGCTTTTGCTTTTGCTATTCCCACTGCCTCAGAATTTGCATGACAGTGTCCTTCTCAAACATTACCTCCCCCAGAAAGCTTCCCCTGACCATCTCAGTCCTTAATATCTACACCCACTGAGAATAGAAGAGTCACTTCAGAGAGGCCTTTCTGAATCGTTCTTTAAAGAGGTCTTCTTCTATCCCCAGTCCTACCCTAAACTACCTTTCATTATGTTACCCTGTTTTGTTTTATTCATAGAACTCAACCTCACTGGAAGGTACCTCACATTATTTTATTTGTGTCTTGCCCTTCATCCCCTGTCCTCACCCCACACAAGACTGTAAGCTCTGTAAGGGCAGGCTCTTGTCTGTCTTGTTTATCTCTCGTGTCTTCCACAACCAGAACACAGCACCTGGGCTCATTCAAGTGCTCAATAAACATTTATGAAATAGATGAGTATATTGTCTCTGTAATATATGGGCAGAGGTTAGTAAAAGTACTTTATTAAATATTTGAATAAATAGTCTAGGTGATAAACCATCTGAGGTTAGCAACTGTACCCTATTTGTACCCTGGAAGAGTGGAACAGAGTATCAGCCATAGGGAAAGGGATGGGGGGCCCACCTTAAACATGTTGTATGTAGGAGGCTCAATGGTACATTTCTTTACTCGAGCCTGATAAATATTGGTAGTATTTGGGGTAGGTTTTACTAGAAGCAGTTTCTACAGCTAGGTGTGTGTGTTGAGGCTGAGTAGCTGGGTCCTTGGACTTCCTCGTGCTCCCAGGGTAGAAGACTTTGGGAAAGCTTTCTGTGATTTTCACACCTGTTGTAGGGTGGGAGGGCAGCTCTACCTGAGACCTGAGGGCTCTGATGAGAACGAAATATCTTTTCGAAGTGGTTTGGAAACTGCCTCTAAAAGTAATTAAAGTGTCTATTTCTTTTTAGATTAAAATGAGGGTTCAGTGGTAGAATGCTACCTTCCTTGCGGGAGACCTGGGTTCGACTCCTGGACCACGCACCCAAAAATAAATAAACAAAATGAGCGCTTTTTGGAAAACATTAGTTTAGTTAAAGCAATGCCAAAAACAAAACAGAATTCCTCACTCTCTGTCAGCTTAGGAATCCAAAGAAAACAAGCAAAACTTGGGAATTTATGGACAGAAATGAAATGCTCCTCTCCCATCCATTTCTCTGTTCTCCTCCTTCTTCCTTAGTTCCATTCTTTTTCCTCTTCACTCTTGCTTTTCTGTGTTGAATCTGTTCTCACTGGGGAGGAAGGCTAAGTGTATAAAATATATTGGGCTATGGACTTGGGAAAATACTTTCTCAGCTCAGCTAGCCCAACCTATGATGTGGGGGAAAATTAAGGTAAGTTTTCTCTTTTCAAAATTTTTTGGTGTGCTCTGCAAACCTAACACAGTCAATCATTTTCAGTATTTATTTACTGTATCATTTGGATATATAATTAATGCCTTTCACTATACTTTTCTAAGGGGATAAATTTCATATTTTTAAATCCATTATATGAGTTTTGATTCATCAGAAACGCAATTCCAAGGGAAATCAAGATATTGTTTCTTTTCTCTTCTTCAGAAGGGAAAGTATTCAGGTAAATGCCTGGATTGTGGTCCAGGCATTGCCCCCTCCCTCTCCAAGCAAAAAGGTGTCCACCCACTTTTGGGGAACAACACTTTGTAACAGATGGAAGGAATTTCTACTCCCTGCATATGAGCAAAACCATCTGGTTGAGTTGGTTTGGTCAGGTCTTAGAAATACACTGACAAATGTATATTGGAGGTGTCTTATGGTTATAGTGCTCCTGGAGGGAATAACAAATTCCCATAAGAACAGGCTGGTATATTAAAAAAAACAAAAAACAAAAAACCTCACAGTCCTAAATAATTTAAAAACATCAAACCCAAGGTCCAACTTATGAAGTTGTGTGCCGTTAGTAATACTCAAATATAAGCATTTGCCATGCACCCTCATCTCCTATCTGCAGAAAAGAGGGAAAAATCGGCTAATACCGAGTGTCATCTTTCTCCAAATGATCAGCAGTGATTTCTCTCTCAAAGAGAGTTATCCTCTTAAATTTTCTTTTTGTTTTTATCCTCAGTTTTGCCTTCTCCGGGAAATAGGATTTGATAGGTTACTGTGTGGCAGGTAAAAATCCTATCAGCGTCTTTCATCCAGGGTGCATCCTTCTCTATCATTCATCTGAGAATCAAGCTGCCTTCTGAGACAAAAGCCTTACTGTGCTGAGTTTGCACCTAGGCAAATCAAGAGTAGTTATTTGCATGGTTATATCCAAAAGACTGATTAAAAGATCTCTGCTTTATGCTACTAAACAATTCAATGCGTCACTTTTATGAACTTTTGCGCCCCCAAAATCTTCATCTATGATTTCACTTTTTTGCTCCAGGCAGGGGTCTCATTACCTGGGGCAGGGGGGTAGGTGTGGAGGTGTTAAGATAATTTATTAGTTCTCTGTTTATATCAAACAGTGACGGTCTAAGCAGCCCTAAGGGGAATCAGAGGATTGTTTTGTGATCAATATTTATGACGAACTATAAAAGAAGGGAAATGCACCCAATTGCATAACATACTTGCACTAGCTATTAAGAAGAAAAAGAACAGAACTGGAAAAAAGAGGGCTTTGGTGATTTTTCTTTCTCTTTCAGTTTCCACCAGTTCTATTTTAAATCCCAACTTTTAAAACTAAGTTTCTCCTTCATCTTCACATCTGGAACATTCCTTTCGTACAGTAAAGAACTCTTTATTTATTGGTTCACTGATGCTGCTTCACTAGCTTCGTGCTTGAATGGGCTTAGATTCACCTTCCTTGAAAATTTGTCAGTTGCCTGTTTGAACTTTTAGGTCATGTCTGCATCTTGCACCATTTATCCATCCAGTTTTATGCCTGGGCTACTGATACGATTTGCTCCTCCCCTCTACTTGTCTAGATTTCCAGCTGAGTTTGAACTAAACATTGCTTTCCTTTTAGCAGGATGAGTTGATCTTTTGGCTTAATTAAACATAAACACCATTGACTCTATACTTTTGAGGGCTGAGAGTTTAAAAAAAAAACTCACTGAACTTTATTGGTTGCCTGAAATTGAATATTGAGTAATATTCATTCCCCTGCCATTCCAATGAGATGATGTGAATCATTTCTCCCCCCACTCTTAATATAATGAGAATTATTGGGGTTGGGGGTATCACATTTCACTAAGTGGTAGGACATGAGCATTTCAGTTATTCTTTTCACATTTTGGTCATAACCCATTGCATACTAAAGCTTTTAAGTTGAACAGAAAGTTAAATATTTTTGTTTGAATCTAAGCATTATGGAGTTTCGAGGACACCATAAGAGCTGAAGTACCTATGGAATGACAGCCTCATTTAAAACAAATTGGATTAAGGCAAAGCTTGTTTTATATCTCTGTGGCTAATATCACACTGATGTAGCAATGCCCTATCGCTGACCATGCTTGTGTTAGTCCATCTCCCCTCTTAACTTATCTGTAGTCATCAAAAGATTAAGTGATATGCAAACATTGCTTAAAGAACAGATGCCATCTTATAGGCGCTATTTTAAATAATCTTTATTTTGTAATGGTTCTACCTGCATAGCCAATATACTCCATATCTTTCTTTATCGAAGAATTTGCCTGTGGAATAGAGAGAACTAAAAACATTTTTTTTTTAAAGCTTGTTTGTTTCTTCTGTACACATCTGTTCTTGATGTAAAGTACCCACACGATGTGGTCCATTTTTTTCCAGTGCCCTCACAGTTTGCTGCTATAAAGATGACGGTTACATCAGTCTCAGGACTGAATATAAAGAGATAACGAGCAGTACAATCTAATGAGGCAACATGGAGAGGAAATCCTGTTATCATATATAAACTGATAATATAAAAGAAGACATGCTCACAAAGTAAGAGAAGTGAGTTTGAACATAAAGTGGTTTACTATACGATTATTTTCTCCTAAGATTATGGATCATATTGCATCATTATCCAATTTTGGGTGCATTTGGTCCACTAAGTTTCTTCACTTGATTCTCAGGATTCTTATAAATTTGGATTGCACTTGGGGAATGAGTACATTCTATAAATTTTAAATACAAATTATCTGATGTATACATTATAATTAAAAAAAAAACTGTCAACTTTGAAAATCTGTTTTTCAAGATGAAATACTACCCCCCTACCCAAAATTTCAAATGCTAACTTAACCTTTTATTATCAGTCAATAAGAATGCTAATGACTCAGTATTAAAAGAACAGTTTAAATGTACCTAGTTTAAAAGCCCTCTGCCCACGTGGCCCACTTTTTTCTTCTTCTAAAGCAGTTTATGGTACTAGAGAGAGTGGCTAATGAAAGCTTTATAATAGAGATGTCAAAAATACTTAGATAAAAATGTTTTGACTTTTATAATTTCCAAAGAAATAAAGCTGCATGTAGATATTAATTATTTGACAATCACTTATTAAACACTTACTATGTACTAGGTCCTAAGCTTGACACATGTTGGAGCTGCATGTATGGTCTTCTGAAATATTACAGATGCATAGTATTCATAGAGATATATCGTCCAGTTACATATTTCACCATTTACTTTTCAGATAAGTCTCAGAGATAATGTTGGTTAACTGATCCAGGAAGATTTAAGCATAATCTTTTTGCATGGGCTCAGCTCTCCAGCCAGAGGTAGCAAACTTGACCTACGTCGCCTAGTTCTACACAATCTTCTTTGTCATTTAAATGTACATCTTGGTTCTATGATGTCTCATATACTCTAAAGTCCCAGAGTATTTCCTTTTTCTCCTTACTAACTAGATTGTCTCCATGCCTCAGTGCCTTTTTATGTGTACTCTTTTGCCCTAAATACCGTAATTCGTTGTTGCCCGATTCTTCATAGGGATACGTTTGAAGATTACCTTAAGCACTTTGATCATGGATCTCTTGAGAATATCACGAGAATACGGTTGATTCCGTGCAATCAGGATGAGCTTCGGTGCGGGTAGGACTCTCCGAGTGCTGGGTCACGTGCCCCAGTGTGGCTTTGGCAACCCTCATGCCATGAGCACTGCTTTTGGAATTGATTCTAGCTTTGGTGTTCACCACCGTTTGTTTCTTTATTTGGTGGTACTTTCTACTGAACATTCTTTTGACCTAAAAGAGGTTCAATTTTGGAATTTTACAGTATCTCTTTTTTTTAGATTTTGGAATCTTTTTGGAGGATGATGAACAACGGGATAAGCCTGGGGCCTGTCACATTCCCTTCAGGAGCATTATTTCCAATGGGGTTTAAACTTTACCGTCGTTATTACTGTGATTATTACTCTGTGATTTCTAAGGTCACTGCTTAATTCTGCTCACACCATGGGTTAATGAAAATGTCAGGCTAAGGTAGCATATATCCCAGAGTCCTTTTTGCATCCAAATTGGTAGATACTCTCCAGAAGCCAGACTGGTGTATTATGCCTAAAGGACCAAATGCTTCTTCACAAATTCAGGATGAACTTCCTGTATGTCTAAAAATTTCATCTGAATTCTAAGACGTTCGGACGCAAAATGAAAACTGACTATTAGTTCCTATAAATGTTGGCTTACTACCATTGGGATTTTAAAACCTTGTAACTATAGATCCCTAAAATACCAAAAGAACATTTGTTTCTTTGACTGCTTGGCCATTGCCCACCATGTTTTGAGACTTTGTCCTTGGGGAGTATTAGGGAGAATACGGTTGTGCCATTGAAACCCGGATGAGTTTAGGGCAGGGAGGGTGATTTGCCTGCTCCTCCGTCATGTGCACCAGTGTGGCTTGGACAGCCCTGAGGCCATGCACCCTGCTTATGGAATTGATTCTAACTTTGGCACTTACCACCGTCCTTAGGCAAAGGACCTGAGACCCTGTATGCGGGGCAGAAGCTCAACGACAACGAGTGGCACACCGTCCGGGTGGTGCGGAGAGGGAAGAGCCTCAAGTTGACAGTGGATGATGATGTGGCTGAGGGTGAGTACAACCGCGGGGAACCATTTTTTCTCTCTCTGCTCTCACGGTCCTCTGGATTAAATTCCGTGAGCAAAAGGGATTGTTTTCAAAATCTTTTATTTTGCTTAACAGAACTCATATGGCATGCCCTCACCTTGAGAGGGTCTTCCTTTGTATTTTCATCTTTCCTTTTCACAGAACCATGTCATGGAGCTTTGCTACTGCAGTAATTATATGGTTATAGGTCTCTCTCCTTGGACATAGACTATTTGTTTGGAGAACAGGTGTAGGGCTCTCAAAACTAACTTGTCCGTTATTCTCCCATGTGCTACATCCTTCCCTCAGCGACCAGGTCTCTAGTAGAGGGAGGCAGAGAAACCAGAAATTCAGAACATTATAGGAATCAAGTAAGTGCCTAGGAACAGTATATCTTATTTGGAAGTTGCTCAGTATGGTTTGGTTTACTTGACTATTCATTATTTAGTGGTTATTAACTGAGCGCCTGCTGTGTACCAGGCGCTGTCTCTGAAGGCACTGGGAATATGGTGGGAACAAACAGGTAAGTCCTTGGCCAAATGGAATTTACATTCTAGGAGGGGAATGAATACATGAGTGAATCTATACGTATGTCCAGGAACAACCTAGAGCCCCAGACAACCAATAAGTATTTTCTGACTCTCTATTTCGTGTCAGCACACCAGGGATTTTTCCAGGGATTGTAGAAGATAAAAAGGAAGCACAACAGAATACATATTTTCTCCAGCATTAGGCCACTAGTTGATTAAATAAGACTCTGCTATTTGAAGATAAGACAAGAATATATAATGGGATCCAAACTTGGGGGGTTAGACTATTATTGTCAATTAGAAGAGAAAATAAGTTATTATGTTATTAAGGTAGATCTTCAGCCTGACAAGTGGGTATAACTGGTGAGGTCCAGGATGGGACAGGGGGCACCTCTAGGTACCTTTATGTGTTGCATCCTGTCAGTCTACAGCTGCTAATGTTCTAGAACAGTGCACATCTCCTATTAAACAGAATTTTTGTCCATATTGGAAAAATTCCTGGGGTACAAGTGAGCCTACATAAGGGTAAATGTTCCTGGGATGGTGACAGCTTGTGGTGGCATTGGCATCAGGAGACATTCACTTTCTGTAGCACACTGGGAAAGTCGCTGAAAATTTCTGAACCTTATCAAATGAAATTGGTGGCCTAGGCCATCTCTACAGTTTCTTCCATAATTAAAACAGCTGGGTAAAAATCAGGAGCCCTGGTGATTAGTACATTTTTTGCCACTAAAATGTTTTGTGCCTTTGATGTAGACATACTAAGGCTCTTTTCCCTCATTTCATCATTTTAAAACTTGAAATTCTATTTTTGCTTAGGCCCTTTTAAGCACAAAGATTCTACTGTCTTTGGTTCCTCCGGTCTAATTTTATATGTGTTTCTGGAGGCAGGAATTGTGGTGGGATGTGTGCACACACACGCGCGTGTGTGTTTGCATGTGTGTTTAAGGAGAGGAGAGCCTATGGTTAGAAGAGAAGGGTCTGACATCCATCCAGTGCCCCTAGCCATTAGATACATCTATCGACCCCTTTCCTCTTTGTAATAGTCACACAAGGTAAGCGTTCTTACTGTGGTTTTAGAGAAAGGAAAAATGAAACTTTGAGTTATGAAATTAAGCTCCAGTCCATCTGTATGACTCCATATTATTCCACCAAATCAAGCTGCCTGATGGAATTCGCAATCTATCATTAGAAAATCATTTATCTTACAATGTAAGAAAAGTATAATGGATTGCTTTGGGGCAGGTGGGGATTCCATTTCAGTAGGCGAACTACAATGACAACTCCCACTAAAAAAAACCTAAACCAAACAGAACAACAAAAATGATACAAAAGACTCTAAACCTAGCTAAGCAGTGAGTGGCATGCTTTCTGCTCTACAAGCCTAAAGAGCAACCTAGCTTTATGTAGTACATATAAGCAAATAGATGTAAACTGTTATCAGGTTTAGAAACCGCAGTCAACCTGAATTAATTATTCATGAAATCCCATCAGGTATTATTGTGGATAGGAGCCTGCAGAGATGGTGAGTTGCCTATTAGCTTGCTAACTCCTCTGTGGTTGGCTTAGTAAAGCCAGCGTGTTTTAAATAGCAACCACTAGATGGCGAGCTTACCCCAATCTCTCCCCACAATGAGTTCCTTTTATTTTCCTTAGAAAATGTATGTCCTGAGAGCTACAAGAACTAAGGATGCAGTAATGTGTATTACCTCCCTTCATCATTATTCTTTTATAGAAACTTTATGATAAAGATAATAATAAATTGTGCTTCTGTTACTGCTAATAATTATAAAGCAGGGCTAATCCACCAAATGGCAGTTAGCCAGTAATTCGATATTTGAAATTAATGAAGCTCTTTCATCTTAAGCTTTTCCCCCTGTTTAGCTGCTGATGGAAGAAGGCAGCCATAAGGTCCTAGAAATGTGGGGAAGGAAAAAGCCTTTTTTTTTTTTTATGAGCTACAACCTTGGGTTGATAAAGGGTTTGGGGATTTCAATTTTAGTTCACAGAAGTCATAAAATCAGTATATGAAACTAAAATAGCACACAGTCCCTATGTTATTAAGTAGTGCCTTATCAGGCTTATTTAGTAATTAATCCCTTTCATTAAGGTTTAAGGTTCCCCAGTGTGCCAAATTTTCAGCTAGTGTATAGAAATGATGTAAAGAATAGGTCAGACTCATGAGAAATCACAAACAAGGAGAGGCATTTTTCTCAACCTAAAAGTTTTTATTTATTCCAATTTAATTGTATCCCTGAAAATATAGTAAGTTTAATTGACAGTTAATAAATATTGATTGATTGATTGAGCTGGACTTCGGTTATCAAGGACAACTTAAAAGAATATCTCATTTGGGCTGTGCACCTCAGAATTGGCCCAAATGCCAGAAACACCCACTCCACCCAGGACTTCTCACTAGTACAAGAAAATCACCCATTTTTGAATATTCTGGTCCACACTGACTTTTCTCTTCTCCCTTATATCACATCTCCAGCATCAAGCTGTAAAAAGTCATTTTCTAAAAATTTCCATAGAAAACTTTCTCCTCAGGTTAATAAAAAGTATACTAATATAGACTTGGGAAATGTTAGGTTAAACAAAGTGAAGTAGATTTCTTTCTTACAAGACTTATCAGTCTTTAATGCCAATGAGCATTGTTAGTCATCAATAATTTTGTAGTGTTTACTAAATGTTTGACTCCAGAAACTTCTCTTTGAATAAAGCATTTTCAGCATTCGCTTTTGAGAAATGATGATACCATGCAGAAAAAGGGCATGGATGTGGGGAAACTGGATGATCATGGGGAAAGTATAAGAATCAACGTGCGTCCTTACTGCAACTTTATAAGCTTTCATTCTCTTAACTTCTTTTCCCCGTGTCTGGGAGCCATGGGAAGTGAAGTCACCTTCTATAAACCTGTCCCATTATTTTTTAGCTAAGCTCTTAGTGATGGCCAGGAGTCTTATGTGCACAAATTGCAATGACCTTAACCCTGGATCTGAAAGCAAATGCCTCAGGTACAATCCTCCCCTCGCCCCCCGCTTGCTGTGCTTCACAGATGCTTGCCGTGTAGGTAGGTACCTCTCCTAAGCACTTCAGAATTTATAGAAGAAGCAAGAAATAGCCCCTGCTTTGAAAGAGTTTGCAGTCTGAGAAGAGAAAAACAATAAGTGAAATAATCAGAAAAGATAAAAACATTTCAGAGAGAAGAACTTCAATTCTTGAGGTCAATTTATCCACAATTTCTCCTAAGTCCCGAAATCAGAATCCTCTAAAAACTCCCAGTTTACTTTCAAATTGACTCTTCAGATACCTTTTAGAACCCTAATTCCCTCTTCACTAGGGGTCACCCCGTCCCCATTTCTTGGTTCTCATCACAAAATGTTTCAAATGGCTAATGCTGCCTGAATGCAATACACTGGAAGTGGACTGGCTTTTATAAAGGGAATGTATTAAGTTAAAAGTTTGTAATTCTAAGCTAATAAAAATGTCCAAATTAAGGCACCAACAAGAGGATACCTTCTCAGAGGAATGGTTATCTCCTGGTTCCAGTGGCCTCCTGTCTGAACTTGTCTGTCTCCAAGTATCTGAACTCTCTGCTTTCTTTATAGGCTCTTTTAAAGACTCCAGTAAACTAATTAAGAACCATGTTGAATGGGCAGGGTTACATCTCCATCTCATCAAAACATCCCATCCAAACAATTCTCTCCCCATCATTCTCCAGCCTCAGACTTTATCGCTGGTATGAGCAACTATAGTCAAACTGATGTTGGGTGTTTATTTCAGGCACCTCATTGTTTTAGAGCATCTGAACTTAGGTTAATGTTACTTTGTGTTTTGATGGCCAGTCCAGTTTCCAATGCTAAGTACTTTCATAAGTGATTCTTTTTCCTGGATATTCAATGAACAGATTTATGTTTTATTTCAATTATTATTCTACTATAGTTTTATATTTAAGTTAACTGGTATCATTATTTTACTTTCTATTAATAGAATGATTTGTCACTAGTTGTCAAAATACCATGTAGAAAGTCATAAAATATGTATCTAATTTCTGTGTTCATGAGTGATTCTTCTAATTAGGTCTGAGACTGCCAACAGAGAGGTGCACAGATTCTCTTTGCAGATTCCTTATTTTTTCAGATTATACACTTCTTTTTCCCTAGACAGATGTTAAGGCACGGAGCAAAGAGGTGCCTAGAGATGCTTGCTAGGGGAGTTTCGTGGAAGAAAACAACAGAAAAGAGGAAGAAGTTCTCCTTCCCTTTCTTGCAATGCAACATTTGAGTGTTAGGAGATGGGTTGTAAAACTTTGAATGATTTATCTAACTAAATATTGCAGGAGCCAACTTCAACTCTGACTATGCAGGTGATGTTTTCCTTAACTTTGCTATTAAAATCCCCAGTCTCCTTGACTTCATGCCAGGCCCTCCTCATTATCCCTGTCCCAGTCATTCCCTCACTGCTTGGAGATTAACTCAGTAATGAAATTCTCATAAGAAGTTGGGAGATATTATAGTAGCAATTGTCAGGAATCCAATTCAAATGTGCTAAGTACAGAAGGGATTTTATGTCCACAAAGATTTTGAAAGAGCAGTTGACTGACCAGATCCAGACCCTCAAATGGTGTCATCATAGAGAAATTGTTTCTCTCTATTTCTCGCTTCTCTCCTAGTTGGCTTTCTCCTCTGGGAAGCTGAATCCCTCTACCTACAAAATGGCTCTGACTGCTCTGGACTTTCTTCCCAGCCCTTCTGCCATCTTTGCTTGCAAAGAATACCTCTTTCACAAGTGGTCTAGCCAAAGCTTTGGATCAGCTTGAATTGTGTTTCTCAAAATGCAGTCTCTAGATCAGCCATATAAACATCACCTCTGAACTTGCTGGAAGTGCAAATTCACAGTCTCGCCCCGAACTTCTTTTGTTAGTCAGAATTCTCTAGGGAAACAGAACCAGCCTATAAATATGAGATTTTACAAAAATGTTTCATTGGACTGTGGGGATGCATGAGTCCAAATTCCTTAGGGCAGGCCATGAGCTGGCAACAACTGTGAGGGTTTTCTGTTAATTCCTCAGGAGAGGCTGGTGGGTGAAGTAGAGATTAAAGTTCTCTCTTCTAACTACTGAAGTCATCACCTTTCCAAGTCTTCAACTGATTGAATTAAACATCTCTCATTGAAGAAGACACCCTCCTTAGTTGATCATAGATGTAATCAGCCATAGATGGAATCAACTGAAGGAAGATTTAAGACCCAAAATGTCCTTGCAGTAATGGCTAGGCCAGTGTTTGCTTGACACCTGAGAAGTTAACATATGAACCTAACCATCACAGTCCACCCCTTGTCAACTTGGAAGCTATACACATCACCTTAAACCACATTTAATCTCTAAATAGAACACAATAACAGACATGTTTTTCACTTAGCAATACTCAACTGTCATGCATACAACTGCACTAAACCTCTCCAGATAGGGTGGAAACACACTAAATCTCTCCAGATAGGGTGGAAATTCTTGGGTAATATTCACTCTTAAACTTGATATCCTGTAACTTAAATACTATGGCATGAACAATATAACTTATGTCATATGATAAGGGATTATGATAGAGAATAAACCAAGATATTAGCTTTATGTATAAATACAAACATACTCATAACAAAGCAAGGAAGAAATACACCAACAGTCCTCATTTCTTGTGGTCATAGTTCAGATTTATCACTTCCTTCTTCTACTACCCATTCCATGTTCCCTTTACCTTTAGCATCTCAGCTGGCTATAGTTCTTTGCATTTAGGAAACTTCTATTCATGAAGTTTCTGGGCCATTGGTAGTCCTGCCTGGATAGGGTTGTTGACATTTTCATTGACTTTAATCACAAGGCATGGTAGTATTAAGGGACACCCTAGGGGATCTCCCGTATTTCAGGAAAACCCTTCTTTACCTCCATGAGTAGTTGCAATCTATTTTCCCTTGAAAGTCAGAATTAATCACCTCAGTCAGTATAGTAATTCTCTTCCTTGCCTGTTGATTCAGAGATATGAGAAGTCCAAAGTAGCCAGGTGCCCATCTTAGCTTCCAGTTCAATGGAATCATTGTTGTGTCTCCTGGATGAGAGCACTCATCCCTTTGGAATTAAGACCTGTAGACCAGCAGAGCTTAAGGTTGCAGGGACAGGAAGCAAAAATTTTTCTAGTAGGTCACTAGGGGTAGTAGTGAGTAGTGCCACTCCCATTTCCAATCCTCGATTCCTGGACCAGTGAATCCTGGGTAGGGGAGAAACAGCACCATAGAGTGAATGCTGATTCAGAGCATACAGAGGTTCCTGGAGAGCAGTGCCCCAGCCCTGCAAGGTGTTGCCACCTAGTTGGCACCATAATTGAGTCTACAAAAGGCTGTACCAGCATTCTGTCAACCCAGTGGCCTATTGATGATGGTAAGACCAGAGAATTTCATGAGCATGTGCCCATTCCTGCACTTCATTTGCTGTGACATGGGTTCCATGATCAGAAGCAATACTGTGCAGAATACCATGATGGTGAATACGGTATTCTGTAAGTCCAAGGATGATAGTTATGGCAGAAGCATTGCATGTAGGGAAGGCAAACCCAAATAGAGTATGTGACTATTCCCATTAGAACAAATTGCTGCCTCTTTCATGATGGAAATGGTCCTATCTAATCGACCTGCCACCAGGTAGCAGGTTCATCACCTCAGTGAATGGTGCCCTATTGGGCACTGACTATGGGTCTCTGCTGTTGGCAGTGTGGGCACTCAGCAATGGCTAGAGCCAGGTAAGTCATGGTGACTGGAAGTCCAGTTGCTGAGCCCTTACATAACCTCCATCCCTACCACCATGACCACTTTGTTCATGAGCCTATTGGGCAATGACAGGAATGCCTGGGAAAAGAGGATGACTGGTATCCATAGAACAAGTCATCTTATCCACTTGAATATTAAAACCTTCTGTATTAGTTAGGGTTCTCTAGAGAAACAGAATCCGCAGGGAATACTCGCAAATATAAAATTTATAAAAGTGTCTCACGTGACCACGGGAATGCAGAGTCCAAAATCCGCAGGGCAGGCTGTGAAGCCTATGATTCCGTTGGAGGGTCTGGACGAACTCCATAGGAGAGGCTTTCCGGCCGAAGCAGGAAGAGAGCCTGTCTCTTCTGAATCCTCCTTAAAAGGTTTCTAGTGATTAGATTGAGCATCACTCATTGTAGAAGACATTCCTCTTGGCTGATTACAAATGGAATCAGCTATGGATGCAGCTGATGTGATCATGATCTAATTCTATGAAATGTACTCATTGCAACAGACAGGCCAGCACTTGCCCAACCAGACAAACAGGTACCACCACTTGGCCAAGTTGACGCGTGAAACTGACCATGACAGTCCACCCCTTGTCAACTTGGCAGCTATATATATATCACCTTAAACCATACCTAATTTCTAAATAAAAAGCATTAAAACACACATTTTTTTTCTTTCACCTAACAATACTCAATAACTGTCCTGCATATAACTGGAAGCACAGTAACTTTCTCCAGAAGAGGGTGCAAGTCCTTGGGTAATATTCATTTTTAAACTTGATATCTTACAACTTAGCATAACAGGAACAAAACAGCATCACAGTCCTCATTTCTGTAACTGATTATGTGGTCATAGTTCATATTCATCACTACCTTCTTCCACTACCCATTCCATGTTCCCTTTACCCTCAGCAAGCACTTCAGCTGGCCATAGTTCTTTGCCTGGTGGAGTGACCCAAGCCTTCATTTCTGAAGTTTCAGAGCCATAGGTAGTCCTGCCTGGTTTGGGTTGTTACAGTTTTCCATTGATTTTAATCACAGGATGTGGTAGTATTAAAGGATACCCTAGGGGATCTCCTGTATTCCAAGAAAACTCATAACCTCCGTTGTATAGTTGCAGTCCTATTTCCCCCGATAGTCAGGGTCAATCACCCCAGACAATAATGCAGTCCCCTTCTTGGCTTGTTGATCCAGGGGTATGAGTAGCCCAAAGTGACCAGGTGGCAGTCTTAGATTCCAGTTCAGTGGAATCATTGTTGTTTCTCCTGGTGGAAGCACTCCCGCTTTTGGAACTAAAACCTGTAGACCAGTAGAGCTCAGAGTTGCAGAGACAGGAAGCAAAAATTTTCCTAGTGGATCACTAGGATTAATAGTGGTGCCACTCCCGTTTCCACACCTTGATTCCTGGACCCATTGATCCTGGCTATGGGAGAAACAGCACCATACAGCGGATGCTGATTCAGAGCATATACAGCTTCCTGGAGAACATTATTTCAGCCTTTCAAGGTATTGCCACCTAGTTGGCACCTTAATTGAGTTTTCAAAAGGCCATTCCACTGTTCTATCAATCCAGCTGCTTCTGGATGATGGGGAACATGGTAAGACCAGAGAATTCCATGAGCATGTGCCCATTCTCACACTTCACTTGCTGTGAGGTGTGTTCCTTGATCAGAAGCAGTGTTATGTGGAATACCATGACGATGGATAAGGCATTCTGTAAGCCCATGGATGGTAGTTTTGGCAGAAGCATTGCATGCAGGGAAAGCAAACCCATATCCAGAGTATGTGTCTGTTCCACTTAGAACAAATCGCTGCCCCTTCCATGAAGGGAGTGGTCCAATGTAATCAACCTGCTACCAGGTAGCTGGCTGGTCACCTCGGGGAATGGTGCCATATTGGGGGCTGAGTGTAGGTCTCTGCTGCTGGCAGATTGGGCACTCAGCAGTGTCTGTAGCCAAGTCAGCCTTGGTGAGTGGAGGTCCATGTTGTTGAGCCCATGTATAACCTCCATCCCTACTATCACGGCCACTCTGTTCATGAGCTCATTGGGCAATGACAGGAGTTGCTGGGAAAAGAGACTGACTGGTATCCATAGAATGGGCCACCTTATCCACTTGATTATTAAAATCTTCCTCTGCTGAAGTCACCCTCTGGTGCACATTCACATGGGACACTTATGTTCATGTTTTTAGCCCAGTCAGAAAGGTCTATCCACATACTTCTTCCCCAGACCTCTTTGTCATCAATTTTCCAATTATGGTCTTTCCAAATCCCTGACCATCCAGCCAAACCATTAGCAACAGCCCATGAGTCAGTATACAAATGCACCTCTAGTCAGTTTTCCTTCCAAGCAAAATGAACAACCAGATGTACTGCTTGAAGTTCTGCCCACTGGGAGGATTTCCCCTCATCACTGTCCTTCAAGGACACCCCAGAAAGGGGTTGTAGTGCTGCAGCTGTCCACTTTTTGGTGGTTCTTGCATATCCTTCACCTTAGAAGGGATATCTCGATATGCCCCACACCACTGGACACCTAGAAATTTCACTGAGTTGTAAGGCCCCTGTATTTTTTTTGGATTTATCTCCCATCCTCTGACATGCAAATACCTTACCAGTAAGTCTAGAGTAGTTGCTACTTCTTGCTCACTAGGTCCAATCAACATCATATCATCAATATAATGGAGCTGTGTGATGTCTTGTGGGAGGGAGAAACGATCAATGTCCCTGCAGACAAGATTATGACATAGGGCTGGAGAGTTGATATACTCCTGAGGTAGGACAGTGAAAGTATATTGCTAACCTTGCCAACTGAAAGCAAACTGTTTCCGGTGGTCCTTACTATTAGCTATTGAGAAAAAAGCATTTACCAGATCAATAGCTGCATACCAGGTACCAGGGGATGTATTGATTTGCTCAAGCAATGATACCACATCTGGAACAGCAGCTGCAATTGGAGTTACCACCTGGTTGAGCTTACGATAATCCACTGTCATCCTCCAAAACCCATCTGTTTTCTGCACAGGCCAAATAGGAGACTTGAATGGGGATGTGGTGGGAATCACCACCCCTGCATCCTTCAAGACCTGAAGAGTGTCACTAATCTCTGCAATTCCTCTAGGAATCTGGTATTGCTTCTGATTTAGCATTTTGCTAGATAGGGGCAGTTCTAGTCTCTTCTACTTGATCCTTTCTAGTATAATAGTCTCATTCCATGAGTCAGGGAACCAATGTGGAAATTCTACCAGTTGCTGAATGTGTTCATTCCAATTATGCATACTGGAACTGGGGAAATAACCACAGAATGGGTTTGGCGACCCACAGAAACCATTGTGAGATGGACCTGAACTAAACTCTGTTGATTATCTGCCCTCCACAAGCTCTTACTCTGACTGGTGGACCAGAGTGACATTTTGGGTCTTCTGGAATTAATGTCCCTTCTGAGCCAGTGTCTAGTAATCTCTGAAGTATCTGGTCATTTCCTTCTCCCCCCTGAACAACTACCCTTGTAAAAGGTCATAGATCTCCTTGGGAAAGGCTTAGAGGAAGATTAACAGTATAAATTTTTGGCAGCATAACAGGGCCCTTCTGCAAGGGTACCTGGCCTTCCCCTCATTCTAAGGGCTCTAGGTCTATAAACTGTCTCAAGTCTGGGAATTGATTAAGGGGCTGTGACTCTCTTTTTGTAATTCAAGTTAGACTTCTGTTCACTTCACCTAGAACACTTTTGTTTATACAGCTCAAACCAGAATTTAGTAGACCGCCCATCTATTTTATTTCTAGGTACCCCATGATCTACTAGCCAGTGTCATGAGTCTCTGTGAATCAGATTATCTTGACTGCTGCTTTGAGTGTGCTGTCCATTATGGTGGTTATGCCTACCTTGTCTGTGATAATTAACTGCTTCTGCCAACTCAGGATCCTATCATCCCCATTATGTTTAAGGATTACAGCTTAGTGATAGCAGTTCCAACAGTAATATCTGACACTACAGAGAAGTGCAACTACAGAGCTCTTCAGGGATAATGGAGCTAGTCTCACAAATTTATTCGTCCCAGACCTAGTAAAAGGTGTGCCCTCTGTACATTCCTGGGGTGTGTGAACACGTCTTCTATGATAAATCCACTCTCAACACTCCAGTCTCCCTAAGCCTTTGGGTCTCTTCATCTGTATTATACAAGGGTAGTTCTGGCATTTCGACCTCAGACAACGTTGGCCACTTTTTGTTCCATGTTTCAGTCAACCACTCAAACTGTTAATGCCCTTTCTAACCCCTTGAGCTATAACATTGATTACAGAATCTCATCTTAGTGAGCCCATATCAATAAATTCAGCCTGATCCAACTTTATATTCCTTCCACAATTATCCCACACCCTTAATACCCATTCTCATACATATTCCCTTAATTTCAGTCTGTATAAATTGGAAAACTCATGCAGTTCTTTTGGAGTATAGCATACCTCCTTATGGGTCATACTTTGTACCTCACCTTTCAGGGCATGTTGGAGCTTTAGTCTGGTTGTAGATCTTGAAGATAAGAGGGCCATTGGGGTAGGTTATGAAAAGCATGAGAAGTGTCTTTCAAGCCAATTACCTCATAGCATCCCATTGCAGTTTCATCTGGTGAAATAGGATTTATCTCTCCAGGCAGAGTAATGAAGGCTGTTTCCTCAGGGGAAATGGTCATAGCTTTAGCCAGCACTGAAAGCTTAATCTCTTCAGATGGAGGTTGGATGGAAGATACCTCAGAGCAGACTAGAGTTTTCATGGCTGTTTCCTCAGGGCAGACCATTATAGTTTTATCTAGCAAAGATTCAGCAGAATCCAGGGTTTCAGTGGCTCCACTGCCATCATTAGGAATCCATATGTCTCCATCTCAATTTTCTGAATCCCATTCCTTTCCAATTAATATCCTTACTTTAACGTCAGTCACCCTTCAAGTTTGAGAATTTAGTTTATGTTGTAAATCTGCTACTTGCACAGTGAGACTCTGGGTCACGTTTCAAAGCTGTTAGGTCTGCAACCACAGGAAATAAAATTTTCTTTCAGGGAACACAGAGAAACTTTTACATCTTTCATATAGTGTTTAAGTTGTAAATTTGAAGCCTTTAGCTCATTTCTTCCTTTCATAACTGTATCCAGCATATCTAAGAATAAAACAGCCAACATCATTATCCCTTTTAACTCCACAAACTGTTAAAGTGTAAAAAACAGTGTCACCCAGAGCCTTGCCACATATAAGAGTATGATTAGCAGAATCAGATGGTGATTATTTTGCATATCTGTATTGCTGACTCATGCCATGGACTGTCAGTGCCAACTTGATCATTGGAAATAGGGTCATAAGTACCTTTGAATCTAATCAGGGTAGAAAAACCTATTGCAGAAAACCTATTTTTAAGATTATGTTTCTCAAGAACCTCTCTTGGTACCAAAGGTGTATTAGTCATGGTTTTCTAGAGAAGCAGAACCAACAAGAGATATCTGTAAATATGAGATTTTATAAAAGTGGTTCATGCAACTGTAGGGAGGCATTCCATAGGGAAGGCCACAGCTGGCAACAACAATGAAGATCTTCTATTAATTCCCCAGGAGAGGCTGGTTGACTGAAGTAGAGATGAAAGTTCTCTTTTCTCAATCTGAAGTCATCATCTCTCCCTTAAAAGTCTTCAACTGATTGAGTTGAACATCTCTCATTATGGAAGATCCTCCACTTAGTTGATTGTAGATGTAATCAGCCGTAGATGCAATCATCTAACTGATGATTTAAGTCCATGAAATGTCTGCGCAGTAACAGTTAGGCCAGTGCTTACTGGACCAGACAACTGGACACCATCACCTGGTAGAGTTGACGTATGAACCTAACCATCACAGTTTTGAAACATAAACTCTTGAGGATAGGGTCCAGTGATCTGGCTTTTATCAAGCCCCCAATGTGATTCAGATGCATGCTGAAGTTTGAGGACCTACTTTGTTATTCCTTTGACTCTATGGCTAGGGGCCTAAAATATATTTAGTGATTCAACTTGGTTAACTTGATTATACCATAAGCTGGATAGAATCAGCATCATCCAGCCTGGATGTTTTAAAGGTAAAGGGATTGGTGGTAGTTTCCCAAAGGGAAATTAGGTGTTATTAGAAAAAGAAACAGTTGTTGGACAGGTAAAATTAACAGGTGTTCTTTTACAATATAGTATTTTTCACAAGTTCTAGGTAGCAATTTATATAACAAATAATATGTGATAGTCAGTGACTCAGATTTCTTTGTTTTATCTTTACAAGGGTGCTAATACACACTTTTTTTTTTATAGTGTGTATTAGCACCCAATTGTTTTCCTGAATGGAGAAAATGGAGAGTTTTGTCCTTTAACTTGGGTTACCCATGATCTCACATTTTAAATCCCATGATGGAGTATCTGAGCAGCTGTATGAAGACATGGATTTCAATATGTAAAATGAGTGCTTGAGCAGTATTCCGCTCTCTGACTAAGGCCAAGTCAAGTATACACTATAATGAATATTTAGTTTTCTAGACCTGCCTCAGGAAAACAGAATATTATGTGCAGAAACAAGTTGGACCTAGCATTTTTAGTAAGGGTGCTGTGAGAAAACATGACATTTTTTTCCTATTTATACTTAATTTATGATTTTCATAGGTACAATGGTGGGTGATCACACCCGCTTGGAGTTCCATAATATTGAAACTGGTATCATGACCGAGAAACGTTACATCTCCGTTGTACCCTCTAGTTTCATTGGCCACCTGCAGAGCCTCATGTTTAATGGCCTGCTATACATTGACTTGTGCAAAAATGGTGACATTGATTACTGTGAGCTGAAGGCTCGTTTTGGACTGAGGAATATCATTGCTGACCCTGTCACCTTCAAGACCAAGAGTAGCTACTTGAGCCTGGCCACTCTCCAGGCCTACACTTCCATGCACCTCTTCTTCCAATTCAAGACCACCTCAGCTGATGGCTTCATTCTCTTCAATAGTGGTGATGGAAATGACTTCATTGCAGTTGAACTAGTCAAGGGGTAAGTAGAGGGAACCACATGCTTATAATATCTTAACTTAAGCCCTGAACAAAATATGGACATATAAACTATCAATTCTATTCCTGTTGTGATTAGAATTGGAAGGAAGACACATTCATGAATTTTCTTAAGGGTCTTCCAATAACTGAATACTATCAGTCTATTTGCCTTTGGAACTATAGCAAAAAAGACTTACTTTTGTAAAAGAGAGTTGGGAGGTATTGCATCTGTGTCTTGGGCAGTACTATCTGAATCACCAAATTTATAGAAAAAACATAAATAATTCCAACCCTCCCAATAGCCCACATATGCGAAGTAGAAAAAGCCGCTCTTTCTTGGAGACATTTTCTGAACATGTGCTGGAAAAGAATCAAATAAAAATATAGTTATGTTTGATTGTGAATGTAATTATCGCCCCCTAGTGTTCTGTAGTATAGTGCCTACACTGCTTTAGAGGCTGTGGGGTTTTATTAGGTAGTGTAAAGAAATGGGCTGTACAAAATGCAGCTAAAGCTGTTATCATAGGATTCACCTATTTTTATAATCATAAGTCCGGCTTTAATTATTCCTGCATGATACTAGTTGAACTTGGGGGCATTTGAAGCCCCCTAAGTTGGTTGTACACACTTTGCCATTAAACCAGGCAGGGAATCTCAAGTCACTGAGTGGTTGCTGTCCCTCACAGATATATACACTACGTGTTTGATCTTGGAAACGGCCCCAACGTGATCAAAGGCAACAGTGACCGCCCGCTGAATGACAATCAGTGGCACAATGTTGTCATCACCCGGGACAACAGTAACACCCACAGTCTCAAAGTCGACACCAAGATGGTCACTCAGGTTATCAATGGTGCCAAAAATCTGGATCTGAAAGGTAAACCTCGTAAATAAATGTGTCCTTCTTAGGGACATCCTTACGCTCCAAAGCCTGTTTCCAGAGGCAAACTACAGGTCAAGGGTACCAGACAGTTTTGATATATCGGGCATATCCTATTTTAACAATGTTGAATTATGCAATATGTAAGTTTTTAATTAAGCCACTACTCACGGAATGGTTCATTTTCTCTGTAAATCTCTGGAATGTCTTGCTCTGTGTGTGTGTGCTGGGGAAGGTGTTTGAGGGATGTGATAAATGTCAAAATGTTCTTTCCTCATAGAAAGAACATAGGCTTTGGAATCTCAGCTGAACCATTTATTGGCTGGATGATTTTGGTGAAATTTCCTAGCCTGTTCAGTTTTAACATCCCTATTTTTTTTGCAAGTAGGAATAATAACTGTTACTACTATTATGGGTTGTTGCAAGTTTTAATGGAATCATGTCTGTAAAAGCATCCACATATTATTGGTAACAAGCACATAAAAAACACTCAATAGATAGTTGCTTTGTTGAAACTTGTTAATCTTTACTTCATCATAAAATGGGGAAAGTACCTATCTCATAGAATTGAGATGATGATAAAGATTTGTAAGATGAAGTGTGAAATGAATGACATAGGAAATGCTTGTTTTCTTTTTAAAATTTAGAAACCCTGGTCATTATTTTGTTTAAACTTTTTTCCCCCTAGTATACTACTATTATCCAACAAATAATCTCAAGTTCATTGGCTTTAGCTGACATCATTTCCATTCCTTTACTCATTTTCTTTTGTTAATTCCTTTCCTTTCCAGGTGACCTCTACATGGCTGGTCTGGCCCAAGGCATGTACAGCAACCTCCCAAAGCTTGTGGCCTCCCGGGATGGTTTCCAGGGTTGCCTGGCTTCAGTGGACTTGAATGGACGCCTTCCAGACCTCATCAACGATGCCCTCCATCGGAGTGGACAGATAGAACGTGGCTGTGAAGGTACAATCTCTTTTTGTAAGCTACTGCTTTGTTGCAAGCACCAAGCCTCTTTACTGCCCATGCCAATGCCTCCTTCCTCAGTTCCATTAGTCCTCTCATTTCCATTTGCCATCTGAAATTTTGTTGCCATTGGTGTCCTCTTGTCACTGGTTGAGTATGTCAAGACGTGTGCCACAGCCTCCAGGAATGTATGTTGGCAGATGTCTTCCAGGCATCACATAATTGCCAATAAAGGACCTTTTCTGGCATTGACATCAGGCTCTTCTCAACTTGTGCCTTTGCTGGCAGAACAACTGAAAAGGGATATTTAAAGTTTATATCTTAATCATGGGGAGAGGCAAATCAGAGACTTACCCAGTGTCACCATTAATCTAATATTTCTTATTCTGCGAATAGTGACTTTGTTATTCAGTGCATATCTAGCATGAGGTAGGGAAATAATGTCAGTAGATCTTGATGGTGGAAGAGAACTAACATTTATTGAGTCCTTACTAAATGTCAGGCATTGTTAGGCAAAATTCCTTAGTGTGGTGCAGTAGGACAGCAGGGCTTTGGTGTTAGAAAGACCTGGATTGAGGTCCAGGCTGTAGCTTTTATTAGCTATGTGATACTTGGCAAATCACTTAAACTCTCTTTGAGCTAAATTTCCTCACCTGTAATATGGAGCAATAAAACTTGCCTTTTAGCATATGTAAGTTAATTTATGTAAATCAGAGATATACATAAAGTACCTGGTACATAGCAGGTACCCAATAAATGGTATGATTCTTGTTTTCAAATATCCCATGTGAGACATTTAAACATGTTGCGTGCCCACTCATGCAGCACAACAAACCTCCCTCAAACTGTTTCCGTAGACATCCACGCCTCTTGAGATATTTACTGAAATTTGTAGGTTTTCCTGAGCTCGATAAGTTTGCTACAATAAAAGCAATCTAGTTTTAACCAGTAGAGGGCAGCAGTGAATATAGTCAGCCTTCCCTAACAGGACTTTTGAATTCCCATCAACCATGGGTTGGATTGGTTGCAAAGGTGACTTTGACCTAACTTGAAAGGCAGAGAGGTCAGACCCCTGACCATTCACCAGTATCTACGTGTTATTTTGTCTGGCTGAGCCTCATGGTCCTTTGTTTGTGCAATATATTGTGTTTTTTTTTCTGTGTTCCTCATTAATTTACCATATCAAACCTGCTCAACTTGTCTTCCTAAGTGTTCAACTTCATGTGTCTCCCTGGTTCTTAACCAGCTTCCTTTTGGTTTCACTCACTGCCATTAAGGACATTTTATGAAAGCTTCCCAGCAGCTTCCCAGGCTGATTTGCAGTTGTGGATCATTGCTGTTTGCCTGAGAGTCAGTTTCCTCTGTTCCGTTAGTAAAGAGACGGATCATCCCTAAAAAACACTCCATTTTTCCTTTAGCCATACATATTTCCTAAATTCTGTTGGCCAAATATGGTGTGTGGGGTGGGGGAGAGAGAGGAACAGGGGAGAATCTCTAAGTATTCAAAGCAGACACTGCACTTTCTTCTGGAAATGTGCAGTTTCTTTCGACTCCAAAATTGTCATTGACCTTCTCTTAGTTCTTTTAGGTGTTAAAAAGAAATCCTGGGATAAAGGCAGCATTTGGAATTAAATTTAATATCTTAGTCTAGAATATTATAGGATAACAGTAATTTCAATTATCCTGGAATAGTTAATCATGCCAAGCTAAATAATAATATGAAAGCACATATTTAAAAGTATAAGATAATTTTCAAATGTGAAGTGTTTTTATATTGCCATTGGGTCTTCTATTTTAAAAGTTTAAAAGTTAATTTAATGTTGCCCAACAGAAGTATAATGTGATTCATAATGGTAATCTTCAATTTTCTAGTCGCCACAATAAAAAGTTGTATAGAAATGGACAAAATTAATTTTGTTTTATATTTTATCTTAGTGTGATATATACAAGATGTTTATCATTTCAGCTTGTAATCAATATAAGTAATGTATGGTTAATAAGGTATTTTATATTTTTTTCATATTAAGCCTTCAAAATTAAATATGTATTTTATACTTAAAGTGCATCTCAATTCAGATTATGCACATTTAAAGTTCTTACTTGCTACCTATGGCTATGGCTACTGTATTGGAAGCATAGCTCTCTGGAATTTGAAAGATAGATTGTGAAGAAATAAAGCTTCAGTATTGGATTAAAGGAAGTCCAAACTATCTTTTATAAAAGTGGATTGAAAAATATAGTGCAAAGGGAGGAATGGACCCTACTTAAGTGAGCTTTAAGAGAAGCAGAGAGAGCATTACCAAAAGGAAATTACCCATTACATTAGGGGAAAATGTTCTCATCCCTACCTGTAGCTCTATGTGCAGTTTAGCATGACTCATCACATGCATTATGGTGGGTTCCAACCCTCCTGTGAGGAAGGGTGATTGCTCAAGGCCGGATAGAGTGACTTGATGGCTCTACCATCCAGATCTAGGGCAAGTCCTATGGGCCTAATAGCGCTGCACTCTATTGCCATGGAGATAATTATGATGGTTAGCCATCGAGCATTGTGCCTGCCCCACTGGGTGGAATGAAGTGGAGGATGAGTGCTGAGGGAAGAAGGCCCTTGTTTATTGTACACAAATGACTTGGATAATTAGCCTAAGTGGCCAGGAAAAATGGCCAGAAAGTGGGGTAAAGCATAAATTACTGTCACTGAAAGTTTGCACCATTGTGAATAAGGCCTTGAAAGAGATCCCTGGAGCTTTTACAGAGTTCTGTGGAGATGAAGCTGTAGAAGATAGTGGGAAGGAAAAAGAAGTGCACAAAACCTTGAAGAGACTGAAGAATGCTGTCACGTGGATCCTGAAATTTTTGTGCATATTTAACCCAATTTGTGACTCTCCCAAATGTTCTCTAGTGATAGGCTTTATGAGAACAATAGGAAAAGGGGCACATTTCTCGATTTATCATTTATAAAAATGGAATAGTAAACAGGTAGGGGATAAGATTTCATGACCGAGGACTGAGCCCTGGATATCTTCAAGAAGGTGTAATGTGTTTTGTTCTCACACCTGGGGCACATGGCCAGGATATATCATATGCTCTTGTCAAAGGCATTAGCAATGGCACTTGATGATCCCTAAGTAGTTAATGTATTGCTTTCTCTATTATAGTGAACCCATACTAGAAGATAAAATAAAAGTCAAAGGAGCCAAACAATTATTTTAGGATGTATCAATCCACTGCTCTTTGGCTCACAATCGTCTGTAGTTAAAAGAAGGGAAAAAATCTTGATCTAGGTTTTGATTTTATGTTTTTAATAAATGGAAACTGCATAATTAGAATTTAAATGCAATTTCTGGACAACTCCTAGCCAACATCTAGCTGTGACTTGTATCTTCTCTATTCAGACTAGGAATTTCTTAATAATGCCTGATTTAATACTTGGCTGGTAAATATTTCTTCCTATTCTTCAGACCCTTTTTGCTGGAGAGGCCAAGGCATGAATTGACTAAAAATGCTATTCTACAGTTGCCAGTGGTAAACATCTGAGAGAAACATAGATGGTTCATTTTGATACTGGCATGAATAAATAAAAAGGACATTGGTTTGGTGCCTTTTTACCCGCAATTATTTGAGTTTGGTTATATTTTTACAAATTAAACAAAATGAGCTCTTTGATGTTTCCAAATCACCTGAGTACAAATGCCTGAATCTAGTGCCATGTCCTTTGGTGATATTTGCAATAGGGTGCAAGGAATGCTCCAAGGGACTCTTCCATGCTCAACCCCTCAATGTGCAGAATTACTTTTTTGTGGGATCTGTCTGATTTTGCATACGTATTTTAGTCTGGCCATGCACCACCCTTAATTCTTGATGTTTATCCTGACAGAAAATTATTTTTCTGGATTACATGCCTCGGTATTGGCTATGTGAATGTGGAAGGCTCTTGTTACCCGTTGCTTGTGCTTTGTCAAGTCCAGTCTTTCCCTGCCCCTGCTCTGCTGACTTGGCTCTGAGAAGGCCTGCTCCACCCCTAGTCTGTGCATCCCCTGTCTGTGCTGTCTCTGGTGAACCTGTAGAGAATATTGATTGTCTGTCTGAGTGATGTTGGCTATGCAGATTGCATTTTCATTTCTGTAATGTTACCCTGGTTTACTCCGCCTCTTACTAACCTCTGGTTGTTGTTTTCGCTTTTTCTGTTCTTTTGCTAACAAAGTTGCGTTGACCAAAGCTGACCTACAAGGTAGAGAAGGTTCTTTTTCCCATTACCACTTTGGATTGAAAGATGCCCTGGGTAATCCTTGGTGTCTTTTCATTAGAGGCCTACAAGCTGTCACATCAGCAGCAATTGTGGGGAGGGGGCTGAACCCTTTGTTCTTCAGAAAGGGTGGCAGAAAACTCAGATGAGTGTGTAAAAATTAATGATAAAGGGGAGACCTCATGGGAATAGGAACATGAATCCATTTCTTGTGGACCAAAGAGGTTTGACAGCATCCTAAACTGTGACCATCCACAAATGCTGGTCCACTTCAGGAAATAGTTAACAGTTCTCCAAGGATTTGTCATTGAGGGGTTGGGTCCTTTTAATTGATTCTCTATAGATGGAAGGTAGCCCTTGAGGAAAAAAAAAAAAAAAAAAGGTCATTTGTGCTCTAAATTGTTTTCTGGGTAAGGAGGTCATTTGCCAGAACAGGACATTTGGATACTTGGGGCTTTTGAAAGAGAATGTCATTTTCTCCTAACTCATTCTAAATAATTTTTGAAGCACTTGGGAGCTATTAATGTCATTAAAATGTTCTAGAGATTTATATTTCCTTTCAGGGAGTTTGGTTGAGTACTTTAATTCCCTATTTTGTGATCTAAAGGAAAAAAGTACTCTTGGGAAAGAAGAGGATCTGTCAAGTTTATCTTGAATATACTGTAAAATGTTAGATGTCAGATGCAGAAACTGCTTCTACTATTCAAAGAGACACCTTCCAAAGTGAGTAATGGACCATTGCTCCTGTCATGCCAAGCTGCTTTGACTCAGAATAGTAAGGGAGGAATAGGTATTTCTCTATTCTGTTAGAGATACACTTTTTGGTTAAAGTTTTCTTTTCAGATATTGTTTGGTTGATGATCAAACAGGAGAGTGAGCCTTGGGCTACCTCTACAGAGTTTGCAATCCATAAAAACTGTTAGAAGTGGTTAAAGCAAAGGGAGCTTTAAAAAATTACTTTTCATCAAGAAGAGCGTTCACTTTGCTGTGACTTAACTTATATAAATTACATATGCTATACCAGTAGGAGTGTCTGTCTCTCAGTGCGGGAATTATCAACTAATAAGGTCTCTCTCTAATGATTTGACTGTCATTCATTTTCTTTCATCCCCTCTTAGCAGATTCACACATATTCTGATAATATTTAATAAAGGTAATGAAAAGAAAAGCAACAAGGAAGTCCAAGGGAACCGCAAAGAAGACTTTTCAATTTCCAAGTATATAAAGCCCTTTCAGTAATATTGGTGGCTATTGTTTTTGAACATTATGGCCAGATTTATTAGATAAAACAGTATGACTACATCTCATTTTACATTTTTCTTCTTCATGGAGTAAGTTATGGGATTTTAAAGTCCCAGAGCCCAACACAGCACCTCTCACATGGTAGGGAATTCATACATGGTAAAATAATTTTAGAGTTCCATTCCCAGGTTGGGGATGGGGGTCAATCATAGGAATCATACAAAGAACTGAATGTTCTCTATGCCTCTTGGAAATTGTTTGCAAAAGTATACATACGGGGCGGCTGCTGTGGCTCAGCAGGCAGAGCTCCGACCTGCCGTGCTGGAGGTCTGGAGTTCGATCCCTGGTGCCTCCTGCCCATATGCAAATTTAAATAAATAAATAAATATAAATAAAAATATATTATAAAAAAAAAGTATACATACGTATTTTGGGTCAGAATAGTTGAGGGTGTCTTAACATTTCCCTTTTCCGATGCAGTCTAGTCAACATATGAGTCTTAAATTTCTACCCCACTGACACAAACTCTTCCTCTCGTATAGACTTAAAGCTTTCCTTGTTCATGGCAGAAGCTGTTATTCCTTGTAATTATTCTGGATCATTTTACTCTTTCCCCACTGTTGGGGCCCAGAAGCGGGCCTCTGACTGCTGGCAGAGCCACATCAGCATAACCTTGGAGGCATGGCCCCTTGGTCTCCTGTGAAATGAGGTCCAGCCTGTGTGCACCTTATCTAATCTGGCCTTACTGTGAGAAAGTTCTCCCTCTGCAGTTTCAGGCAGGTTGGTCCATGCTCACTCTGCTCTCAAGGATGCTGACTCTGGAGCCCAAAGAGAGCTGTATAGAAAACATTCTGATAAGTAATAAACGGTGCCTGGGACAGGAACCATGAACCAAACTTTGTAGCTTTGCAGGCATGACAGATATTAAAAATAATCTTGCTTTGTTATGCTCCCTAAAGCAGTTCCCATGTAAGAGCACAATAAATACGTGGATGTCAGTTTGTTCGGGTCTCTTGCTCCCGATGAGCTCGAGTCCCCTGACCCCACTTAACTAACTTCTTGTGACTGTCATTTCTTAATCTTGCACGGTACCCCTTCTTCTCCCCTGTTCCCTAGGGAAATCCCGGCGCCCCATGTTATAGCAAAAGAACTTTTGGATGCAAATGCCTTTAGTTATTATTTTCCTGACATTGGGGTGTGGACCATTACTCATGAGCTGGCCTATTCAGCTACAGCCTGTGGACACAGATAATATTTATTATCATTAAGTGTGAAGGACGGTTAAATATATATGACAAAGAAATGAGTCAGGTGGAAGTATAAAGGGAATTTTGCTACTCAGAGCAAAGCACAACGATGAGATAAACGAAGTGGCATAATGAGTCTGGACAAGCAACATCTGACAGCTTGAGTCTGCTCATCACTGATATTGGGGTAGAGTGTTTTGTTTTGTTTTGCTTTCTAATTTTGTTTTTTTTAATTGCTCCAGTAACCGTGTTGTTCAGTTTAACAGGAACTGGGTGTCAGCTGCTACTTTGTACCAGGTACTCTGTTTGGTGCTAGGTATACAGATGAGATGTGCTCTTGACTTCAAGAAAATCAGAATATTAGTCATTACAATGTGGAGGGAAAACCACTATGCTGGAGCTCTGCAGAGTGCTATGTTGGCCTTGGGGAGGGCTCCTGGATCATGTGGGATGATGGGGTCATCGTGGAGGGTCAGGAATATTTTCCTAGGTGGAGATTGTAGCTGAGATGAAAGGATACATATGTTTGAGACGGAGGAGAGGTAAAAGAACATTCAAGAACTTGGCCAGTTTGGCAACCTGCAAGGAGCTCAGTTTGAGTGAAATAATATGCATGTGGGGATGTGAGAGATGATGGGCTGGACCAGTAGGAGTCAGGTCATGAAGAACTTTTGCATAAGGAGTTGGACTTCTGAGGGAGCTGTACCCTGCTGAGTGACCATGAGGAAGATTTTCACTGTATTAAAATCACTCTGTCTTCAGGGTGGAGAATGGATGGGAAGGTCAGGAACTGGAAGCAGAAATGAGTCAGGAGGAAAGTAGCATATTCTAAGAAGACAGAGGAAAGAAAGAAGTGCCTGACCCTGATATATTACTTGTCCCTCCCAGGTGACTTCTGAGAATTGAGGAATAAAATGAGCTCTTTCTTCTGTTTGCTTCCCACCCCCCATATTGTTATTTTATTTCATTGCAGATACATCTACACCTTATTGCAGAAGGTGTCAAGGAAGAACTTCATCAATACTCCTGGCCTCAGGCCAGACTCTTTGCGTCTTTCCAGGTTATGAGAGGTAGTAGGAGTTCTCCATAGTACTTCCTTGAGACACTAGAGAGGTTTTTTTGCATTGCTGGGAGGTGCAGTCTTTGCACTGGGTTCCATAGGATACAATTTGCACATTCCTTTCAGGAGTAATTTTCCAGTTCTTTTTGTCTGTAGGCAAGGTGTTCCAGGAGAGGAGAAGATTCCCCAAAAACTTGTCCATTGCAGAAAGGAGCTCAATAAATGTCCTGACTTCAGAACTATGGAAGAAATATTATTTGACCTCTTAGGGGTGATGGAGATGAAAAACTATGGGAAATAAAAGAATAGTGTCTTATTGGATTAGGTGATTAATCAGGATATCCTCTCCTCCCTTTCTACTGTAACTCACTTCAGCAGATTTTATCTTTTATATTGACTTCTTTTCTAGACATACAAGTCATTTCTCTGCCCAGATGGTAGATAGGTGGGAAGGACCCAGGATTTGTTGGATCTGCATGCGAGGTGCTTCATATTTTGAGAAAGTCAATCAATGTATTGAGTTTGGTTGCCTTGAAAACCTGAGGAACTTTTCAGGGCATTTTAGATGAGAGTTGGTATCAGTCGAACACCTCTAGAAGTAAAGATAATTAAAATTCTCCAACTTTCTTTAATTGTTAAGTGGAGCCTCCAATTAGTGAGGAATATAGATCCCCACCTCATTTTCTCTGAAGTCTAAGGGCCATCATAGCACATTCTCCATTGTATTGTATGTAATAAAATGTAGCTTTTGCAATACTTGTCCCAATAGAAACCAATTCCTCAAAAACGGTTTGCATTATGGTAAATAATAAGAGATGGAAATTAAATTGAATCCTCCCCCTTAATGGTTCTTGCCTCTTGCCTGTCAGCGTCACATGAGAGTCAGATTTTTCACAAAAGAACTGTGTAAATATGACCGAATCCCTTCATGTGCATTCTTTCTGGACTGTAGATCAACTATATGCTCAATTTAAATGAGAGGAAAGAATCAGAGTTTCCTCTCCAGCAGAGTTGATAATATCCTTTGTTAAATGTCTACTAGTTAAAAACATATGGCAAAGACTTTACATGTGATATCTCCTTTTCTGCATTTCATCGATGATTTTATCAGGTTTGCATGCGTTATCTCATTGATTCCCCCCATCATGTGAGGCAGCAATAGTTTTTATCTCTATTATAAAGACAGGGAAACTGAGAGTCAGAGAGTTTTGGGAGCCAAGTGAAAGCCACATTGCTCATCAGTATAAAAGCTGAATTTTTAAAGCCCACATTATGCCATTATGGTACGAGTCTGGATTGCCTATTTCCAAACCAGAAACAGTATACAGATGACCAGAAAGTATCTGAGAGTATCCTGAAAGCTGACTTTATGGTCATTGTATCAATACTATTTCAGTAGACCTAGATGAAATTTGTTCAATGTTCATTAAAGCAAATTATTTGAAAATATCTATCATTTTGTTCCTGGGCTTGGCATTCCTTCATTCTCTCTTTCTTTAAATGCCCTCTTCTATCTTAACAGACACTACATCAGTGCTGAAAAAAGAAGGAAAAGCAAAAAGTGAGACCTCAGTTTACATTTTCTGAAACATCATTGAATTATGAGGGTATATCCAATTATTTAAAAAAGAAGGAATGATCTAATTGATTTATTTTTATGGCCCAGGCATCTCTTAAAAATAGGGTGGATTGAACAAGAAGGCTTTATAATGCTAGCATTTTTTTTTAATCTTTGTAACACCCTAAGAGGAAAAGATGTCACCTTCTATTTCTCCAGGGTCACGTGGAAGTGTCATGTGGTTAAACCGCCTTACTCATCATATGTAATCATACTTAGCAGTTAACTGACCACTGAGTATGTGGTATGCTAGAGCCAGTTCATACCAACTAATGAGAACCAGCTGTTAAATGTTCAGGAATTTTGCAAGCTGGTTGACATCATATAGCATGTCATAACTTTAAGTTGGCTATGGTTGGAATATTTTATGCCATGAAAATCAACAAATGTAACAAATAACTTGTTTTGTTTTTTTTTTCTTAGAGTGCTGGTTGTTAAATGTTTGCTTTAGGGATCAAAGATCAGGGATAAAAATCTCATGAAGGCCTCTTATTTCAACCGATTCCCATGCCCAATTGGACTTATATTATTCCTAATATCTGATGAGAGTGCTAAAGTGATTGAACAGAAGAATGTAAAGGGGTATAATTGAAATTGCCCCAGAGGTTGAATTTTATTGTTAATCTTCACTCATTGCCCTAAACGAATGACATTTTTGATCTCCCATTTGAGGAGAAGGAATCCATAATCACCTGAGCATACTTGATAAGAGCTGTTTCAATGCCTATAAGACAAAAAGAAGATGCTCTTGGGAACAAAGCAGCCCTTAGGTCTCTCTGCCAATGAACTGTAAAATAACATTAGGACCCTATTCTTGGGCTTTGCATTACCTTCTATAAGATGGAATATTCACACCTAAGTTGGCTTTATATGAAGAAAGTCACTTGATATGTTTAAGGGATCATTTTTAAATTAAATAAAAGTGAGTTGGGTCTCTGCCTTTTAAATGGGATGGATCTTAGGTTGTTTGTAAATGACTCTCTTCAGAAAAGCCAAGAGGGGCCAGTATTGCAAATGTAGAACTACTCTGATAGCTATGGAAGTGACTGTGTTGAACGGACCAAGATGTAGATGTGGCTAACTAAGTAGGTTATCTCTAACATCATGAATTCTTTCCCAGAAGCCTCAACTCTTTCTTATACGTTAGCAGTAGAAACTATAGATTGCTTAGGAAGCTGATAAGGGTCTTTCCTAATTCCTGAATCCCATGTTTTACTTCCCTTCTTCCTGCTTAAATACTACTCCCACATTCTTACTCTATGAAACAAGTTAAATAGAAGTAAAAGGTTAATGTACTCATCAGGAGTGGAAAATAAAGTTGAAAACGGGAGATGATATATCTTTATATAGTAGATGAAAACTTCAAGGCTCCATGATAGCTGTGCTTTGTATAGAGTAGGAAGACTCTTCAGGTGACACAAAGTTCTACTATGATTTTGCTTCACATTCAGGTTACACTCATAGAATCTAAGCCCTTGTGCAAACACCTCATTACTTGTGATTAACATTTATTGATTTTAAGCCAGCCCCAGCCCCTGCCCATCTGGGCTTGGCCCTCGGAAAAATTGCTGTTGGGAAGCTAGACTGGATGTGACCTTAGGCCTGGGACCTCCTGGCTTCCCACCCACTCCCCATCCCTACCCCAGCCCACCCCACATCTGGTCAGGGCCGGCCAGAGCTGGTTTAACAATATTTATCAACTTTAAGTTGGTATACTTGAGATGCAGGGTTGGTTAAGTCCCACTTGGGCAATAGTAGAGGGAAAATACACTCTGTTAGAAGTGTCCTGTGCATCAATCCTTGAAGATTTCTGTCTCAAGGACTAGCAAATAATAAAAGGCACTCTGGCAAATTTTTATTTTCTAGACCATGAAGAGGAGTTAACTGAAACAGTTTGTACATGCTGCAGAAATGGATTTTAGCAGTACCCAGCATGAAATGACTGAATAAGTGGTTCTTAAGGAGAAAAAAAACAAAAAACAAAAAACAAATTCAAGCAGAATTATGGAAAATTTGTGGCAGTCATCAGAGTTATCTAAAAAATAGGAAGGAAAAAAGACGCAATATAAACTAAATATGAACTAAAAGCAGATCTGGCAGTTAGAAACTGAAATGCTAATATCCCAGACAACTTATTTAGTCTTTGTGTGCATAACCTTATCAATTTCCTTTCTATTCAAGGAATAAATCACTATCTTTTCTCAAAAAGATATTTAAGTGTTTTAATAAGGATTAGCATCTCAAATGCAAAAGTAGTCACAGTAAAAATTCCTGTACAGGGATTCCCTGAATCCTTAGTGCAATTTCAAAGTTTTTTTTTTTTTCTATTTGTATAATTCCAAAAGTACTTTCAATAGGTTCATGTCATCTTAGAATGTCTTTGAATTTTAGGTTGATTTGGAATATTTTAGATTAAAAATACTATTAAGTCCTTAGGAAAGGAAAGATGTTATAAATATAACATCTGTTATGTTTATAAATGTATGCATTTGATACATATTTATTTCTCATAACTTAGCAAAACTAGTTCTTCCTGTTTATTTTTAACTGGATTTTGAATTGAAATGGCATTTGTAAATTTTCTTTATAAGAATCAAATCCTTACATTAGTAAGACATCTTCCTCCAGTTGTAGGTTAGAAATACCTTAAGTTGCTTTTATTAATTCAACACACACACACACACACACACACACACACACACACCTTGGTTTACCAGTTTTTACATGGATTGGGGATGTGGACCATTAAATTAGCAAGATTGGGTTTGAGACCTACTCTGCCTCTTACTATCTGTGTGACATCAAGAAGACACCCTAAGTTTTCTGTGCCTCAGTTTACTCTTCTGAAAATCTTTCCTTCTGACTTGATCAACAGTCAAAGTGTTATTTTATTTTTGCAATTCTGGATGTTTTCCATGAGAAAATCATCCATGATCTTCTCATTCTTAATACTTTTAATTATAGTTGCTTCACTGTGTTCTTATGAGGATTAAATGCAGTTAGTACAGTGTCTGACCTATGGTAAGAGCTAAGTCATATCTGGGTTGCTTTGTGGTGGTTGTATCTTCCGCCTGATTTGAACAACACCATCTCATATAAAAAGATGTGCACTAAGAAACATTGTTGAAGCTTTTTTCTGTCTTTTTTTTTTTCAGGGCATTTTTATATGTTTCCCTAATTCCATTTTTTTCAGAGATACTGCTATCTATGAGAAACACATACACTGACAAAAACTATACTTTGTGAGTATATTTAACCTACAACTTATGTAGGTTGAAGTATAAATGAGAATTTATAAAAGTATTACTTAGAATGTGTTCTAGATTCTAGCCCAAGATTTCATTTATTCAACATGCAGCTACTGAGTACTCTGCTTTGGCCTAGCATTGGAAACGTGAAGGAGTCCTTGTTCCTTGTCTCTTTGTGTGGTGAATTTGAATGTGCCTAATTGTTAAATCAGGGGAAGAAATATGGTCAATGAAGTATCATGCCACTACTGTTTAAAAAAGCCTTGTTCCAACTAAAACATTGCTTTTAAGAATTAATATTAGTAAGTTCTAGGGGCTGAATTATAGTTGGGAAAACCACTTGGTTTCAAGTCATAAAATTCCTCTCTTTATTCTTCCCTTCTTTTCCCTCTTGCTTTCCTTCCTCCTTCCTTCCTTTCTCCCTCTCCTCCCTCCCTCCCTCCCTCCCTCTCTCTTTCTCTCTCATTCTTCTTTCTTTCTCTTTCTTTGATGTTTTCTGAGATCTTACTCTAATCAAATAATAAATTAGGAATTAGAGACATAGAGGTGAACAAGACTGACAAGATTTCTACCCTCAGGGAGCTTACATTTCAGTGGGATAGAACAGACAATAAGGGGTTCAAAAATGATGTAATTACAGGTCATGCAGTTGTTACGGGTTAAATAAACAGGAGGAGATGATGGAGAGTAAATGAAATGTTAGTATGTATTTCCTTTAAACAGGATAGTCTGGAGAATGCTTGTTCTGAGCTGCAACTTGAAGAATAAGATTGAACCTGTCATTTGACACTGTAGGAAGGATATTTCAGGCCATGTGTTAAGCAGGTGCAAAGGAACTATGGTAGGGATGGACTTGAGGTATGAAAGCAGTGGTTCTCAGAAAAGAGGAGCATGAGAACTACCCCAAGAACCTGTTAAAACTCAGCTTTTGGAGTCTAATCCCAGTCAGTAGAAATTTGCATTCCTAACAAGTTCCCAGGTAAGTGGATGCTTACCACACTTTGAGCACCATTGTACTTCTGGAGAGCAAGTGGGAGGAGGAAGCAATGATTAAAGTGCTGTGAGTTGGGGTAGGTGGTAGGAGATGAGTCTGGAGGAGGCAGGGGTCCAAAGATCTCATCCTTGTAAGGAGGTACAGGCTTAGTCTCAGATGGATGAGAAATCATTGAGGGATCTTCTGGTTCTCACTGATGCCATTCTTAGATGTTTACAGTGTAGTCAGTCTTAGAGGATTGTCAGATTCTACATGGTACTCACTCCTAAATGTCTGTGAAATAAATTCAGTGGAACACAGAAATAACCTATAATTCCCTCTGTATTCAATTCCTGAACAACCTTTGACAAATAGGACAATTGCTTACTTTACAAAGCATAGCCATTCTCTTACACTCAGTATTTGGAATTTTGGGACATAGGCACATCAAGGATGGGTAAAATCCAGACCAGCTCAACTTTACTGAAACACTTTCCCTACCTTTGGCATGGTAGATTTAGTGCAGCCAGGGCAGAATCAAAGCATATTATGTGATTTTTATCCACAGGTAGCTTTCAATATTTGGGGGAAAGACAAATAGTGAAAACAAGAACACTTAGAGGATTATTTAGCCAGTGGACAGTGCAATTTGTAACAAAGTGCTAAATTGAATATTATCAAATGCAAAAATTAATGATGCAGGTGATAAGTGCTGCAGTCTCTAAGAGAGAATTGTTTGAAGTTAGTGGGGGAAAGTTTCATATAGAAGGGGGCATTTGAGCTGGTCCTTGGAAAATGGCTAAACTTTGCCTAGTTAAGACAGGAGGGGAACGGCATGAAAGAGCTTTTGTCTTCAGATTCGATCAACATATAAAGAATTATTGTATTTTACCAAAGTTTTTGCTGCTGGGCTGCCTTTCAAGGGAAAGCGGTGCATGTGTTTCTGATTCTTGAGTACAATTGAATTACTAGCCCATTCTCTGGTGAGAGCTGTTTGGTCAGGGAGCCCCGTGGGCTTCTCAGAAGCCTTTGTACTTTGAAAGAAGCTGTCATGATTTGCCATTGTTAGTGAAATGTGTACCACACAATGCTCAAGTTTAAGACCCACTGAGAACAAGACCATGTACCTCCTTTCATCTCTACATGAGGGAACCACATGGCAAATAAGAGCTACAGAATCCCAGCAGGAGTGCTGTTCCCCCAGAGTTAGTAATTGTCATGAACTTTCTTATGTCATATCCTAATAGCTTTGTGCTATGAGTGATGATCTGTACTGCTACTACCCTTTATGAATAGATGCAAAATATCTTGCCACCCAGAAGACAAACCTTTTGTAGTCATGAGTCTCCTTTTAATATGCATTCTTAGGACTGTGCATGCTTATATTTCAATATTCCTTGCCTGAGAGAGGCTCAGCTTGGAAATTGTGATATATGCAGCTATTGCAGTGGATGTATTTTTTACTCTGTCAATTGCTTGTTTGAATCAATTCCCTGACTAATATGTTTGAAGAGTCTTGACCTTTAAACTCACCTCTTTTGTTAAGGCTTTCTGTAAAATTCATAGAATTACCCTGAATATTAAGATATTTGCTGTTAATGAAAATAATTCTAAAGGTGATGTATCTTTAATACAAAAGTTGGGGCAAAAAAATAGGAGTAAAATAAGACAGAATGGTTAAAGAGAGGCCCCAGGCTGACCTAAAATGAGATTTTAATGGCAAACCCTCAGGCAGAGTTCACCAAACTTTTTTGATTGCTCACCCATATCAGTAAAAGACTTTTAGAATGCTCTCAAAATAGGTGTTCTTTCTTATAAATTATTCAGTGAGCCATTTTACTTATATATTATTTCAATGTGAAATATGCCTAAAATAGAAATAATAATGAAATTTTAAAATATGAACACAATTTCTAATATTTTCTTCCTATTTCTCAAACAGTTCTCTTTTGCACTCTCTGTTTGCACACTCCATTTTAGGGAACATGTTTCTAAAACACCTAGAACAGCAGTGTGATATGGTTCTCAAACTTGAAGATGCATCAGAATCACCTGGAGACTTGTGTAAACGTAGATTTCTGGTCCTCACTCCCAGAGTTTCTGATTCAGGGGAAAGAACCCCCACATTTGCATTTCAGACAAGTTCCAAGGTGATGCAGGTCTGGGGACCACCCTTTGAGAACCAGTAGTATTGTGCCTAAGAACCTGAATCTCAGAATTAGTCAGACCGAATTAGATATCAGTATCATTTAATTGCCAAGGGTATGACCTTCAGTAAATGATTTGACCTTTCTGGGCTCAGTTCTCTTACCTGTGAAATGGAGGTAATCATAATTACTTAGATCTTAGAGTCATTGGGAGGGCTTAATGAGATATCATAGACAAATTTGTTTAATACCTGTGCCTCTCACCTAAAAAGCAGCAATACATGTCAGCTGCTGTATCATCATCACCATCATCATCATCATTACTGTTGTTATAATCAATGTCATTATCAATCATTCTTTAATGAGCAGACTTTAAGGACTCTCAGTTTTAAGATAAAATAGCCTGCCTTAATTCATGTGAATCATGGGAATGAATTTTTCTGCCTTAGTATTATACATTTAGGAAAACATTCTCCAAAGGAGATATTTTTCTAGTTGAATGGTAGAGATGAAGCTCTTTTGCAAAGTCTGCCTAAAAGAGAACATTGTGCTCAGCCCTCTCCTTTCTGTGTACAGTAGTTCATAGTTTGTGGCTAATTGTGTATTTCTGTTGTCTTGAATATGTACTGAATTTCTGTTGCATGATGTAGAGTTGATCTTTTTGGTGCTTGTATCTTTGAATGTTTGGGGCATGAGGATGGTAAAATCAGGTAATTTCTTTAAATTTATGTTGCTTTTAACATTTCTTATACCCCTATTTTTTCCTTCTTTTCTCCTCTTCTTATATATTCCCAGGACCAAGTACCACCTGCCAGGAAGATTCCTGTGCCAACCATGGGGTCTGCATGCAGCAGTGGGAAGGTTTCACCTGTGACTGTTCCATGACCTCGTATTCTGGGAACCAGTGCAATGATCGTGAGTACCGCCTTTTCATACTTAAGATTTTATCAAGAGGCTCAGAGGTTTGGAGAAGGCTTAAGGGGTCATATGTAATGGAATGGCTGTTCTGAAAGATTCATAAGCAATTCTCTTCTCCAGAAACATGGAAACTAAGGATCAGTGCTCCTACGGGAAGAGCAAGAACTGTTCTTTGCTCAGTAATACTAGATATTCTCTCATCGTACCTATTCCTTATCTTTTCCTTAAGATTAGAATATCTGTGACTGAGAAACAGAAACAATTCAGGCAAGATTTTTGGTGATAGGTTCTGTTCTTCATTAATTAAGTCATCTGGATAACAATTTTGCATTACCTAGAGTTTAGAGGATGCCTTTGTGAATGCAGGTATGTTCTCAAAAAAGACTGAGATTAGAGAATTTCTTAGTTCTTCCAAACAATGAAAATGTTCAGTTTATGGGTGGTGGTTTTTTTGTTGTTGTTGTTCTAATAAGTCACGTTTAAAGGATTTTTAGGGGTCTTTAATATCCAAGATAGAAATTTCCTCTGGCTAAATTTATTGTTATATAATTGGTTTATATATGCATAGTTATTCTGTTTATATATACAGTTCACTTTTGTGATTATATTTGTATGTTTATGTCCATGTATCTTGGTTCATATTAGAAGAGAGCTTTGTGTTTATTTTCTTCCACTAGTTATTCTTCAGGTACCTAAGTCAGTTTAGCTCTAAGATAAGACTGGTTTAATGAGAGTGGTTCTAGACCTGATGATGAAGATATTTCAATACTATGAGTATCTATGGACCTGGTGTCTCCATTTCCTTTCTTTATTATTTTCCTAACATGGCCATTTTTAAAGAAGAACAATGACTTGAAATTCCTAAATGCCTATTGCAAATAGATTTTTTATAAAGCTCTGATTTATTGGGTCCTGTTCATTTTCTGATTTTCTATTGCAGTTTTCATGGTAGAAGTTTGTTTCAATCGGCCCCCTGGTATTATTAAAAAATGTATGATCTTAAAAAAATGCATGATCTTATCTGAGTAAATAGTAAAGTGATATTTTAGTTTGTTCATACAGGAGCAGGTGCTAATTACAATGCCATCTCCACAATATATATTTGGTTTTCCTTAATTCCTTTTTTCTCAAGTTCTTTTATTGTGTGTAGTCGTCTCTTACTGTTCTCTTTTCCATTTTTTCTCAGTAGATTTTTGTCTCCATATACTCTGTTAGTCTCTAAAGATACACTAAGGAGACATACCTTGGGAATCTGGCAATGCAGAGAGAAAATTCCTTAATATTCATTGATCTAAATATAAGCATATCTCTTTACCTGTAAGGCAACGAACAAAATATCTGCAGAATGTTTCAGCATCAGATTGCTTTCACCAAGTACATTTTGCATCCTTTTCTATATCCATGATTTGTGAATACTATTCCACAGCAAAGCAGGCAGTTATGGACCCATCCTGAGTACCTGGGAAATTGGCTATATACTCTTTCTTTTCCCTCCAATTTGTCTGCATAAGACAGATTAGGAGGCTTTATTTCCTAAATGGTGGCATAATGTGTCTTTATTCTCAAAAGTGTTTTCCATATCACACACACTTCCTACTCCAGTTAGAAAAGGGTCAGAAAGAGACTCTACAAAGAGAAAAGGCAGAAAGGTAAGTTATTTCAACTGTGGTGAATATACATGATCTTCAGAAGGTATGTATGTATTTTTCTCTCATTGATAGGCTACTCTCAGCCATCCACGGCCAGGCATTGTTTTCTGGTAAACATCAGCTCAGATTCCTTTCAGCTTTCTATGATTCTGATCTTGTCAAGAGCTGTTTGTTTCTCAGTCCAGAAGGAAGATGATAGCATTATCTGACTCGGGCAATTTGTAAATATAAAATGAGGTAATGTAACAAGGATTGGGAAGAGATCAGATTCCCTTGTGGCTATAGTTTCTTATCCTTTAAAAATGTTTCTAAGATATGCAGACTTAGGAATACACACACATACACACGTATAAATATGCAATTTTATTCTGTAAACAATGCAGTTGAATCTTTTGATTATAGAAGATCTCTGAACCCAAATCGCTTAAAGGATCTGCCTACCTAAAATTCCTCCTGGGGAGTGGATCAGAACTCTGGAATCGGATGGCGGTATGGAAATGAACAAGTACATTTTAATTGCAGAGTATGATTAATATACAGAATTCATACACATGGTATGGCTGTAAAGTGCAGAGTTAGATTTTTTTATGAAACCCAACCAAATATCTCAAAATGTTAGATTCTTTAAAAGTGTTACAATGGATATCCTTGTATCCATTGTTTGGCATTCAAAATATTTGGGGGAACTCTTCTTTTGGAATTGACCTCAGAGCTGGTTCATGCCATTTAGAAAAGCAGCCTTACTACTTTATACCATAGACCACTATTTCTCTATCAACCTTGATTCTTGGATTTGTAGTTTGCTATTTCATCTCATGAGCATCACTAAAATGAAGTTACCTATTATATTCTTTATGCTTACTGCGGTTAGCAAACTCTTGGACACTTAGCCTGTATCAGGAGGTGAAAGATAGCCCTCAGTGTCGCCAGCAGAGTTGAACAAGACTCATGATTACCAATGGCAGAGATAGTATGTGAATTTTAGGTTCACTTGTGTAAAGATAGCTGTGCAAAGCTGATATGATCGTTGTAACCATATGACATTCATTCTATGTGACTGGTTACCATGTAGAAGAGTGACTCTATTGTACTGGATAGAAAACAAAAAAATCATCTGATTGGAAACTCAGGTATAGTTAATTTGCTAAGTCTTATGTAGTTTTAAGACATTGGCCATTTCATCTATTGGTAAAACCATGGGGAGTGTCTTTCCTTTAATTTATTTTTAGGACCTTTTTGAAACCAAAATGGACCTAATCATAGCAGAAGCAATTTTTGAGTTAATGGTGGATCCAATAAGATTTACAGAAGACATAAAGTCATATTCTCCAAGGATGATCTTCAGTACCTTTGAAAATTTCAAAAAATAGGGACTTATCTCTCAAAGGGTGAGCACCACCTGAAAGTCAACTTATGACCCACGTGTTAGGGCTACATTTAAGAACAATAACAGAAAAGGAACTTTACAAGAGTTCTTTGTAGTGGCATGTCGTAGCCCATTACATCATCAGGCAAATTCAGAATCCATTTCCATTTTGCAATTTTACGTAGCTTTTACTCCCTCTGGCAGCCTGCTGTTGAGTTCCTCTCCTCCATGTCACAAAATGTTGTACAACATCCAACTCACATGCACCTACCCACACATATATAGGAAGTTGTTACTTTTTTAGGGAATTTGCAAAAATAGTCATTTTAAACACCTACTCTCTAGCCTTGCCCTATTCATTACCTTTTACAGTGGACGGGACAACTGTTTTGAGATAAATACCATTTGAGGGTCAGGTTACCAGTTCCATGCCCTGGAGAAGCAAATGTGGAACGGTCTGTGGCACATGATGCTGGGCTAGGCGTTTATAGTGCCATTTTAAGATGAAGAGAGGAGAAAAAATGTGGGACCTCCACTCATCCTTAGCCGCCTGCAACCCTGTGCTACATTGCTAGCTGTACATTTCTGGCTACTTGTTGGAGAAATAGGTTCACACTAGCATGTGATAATAGATGTTCTTTGCTTATAACAAATCAATACCAAGCAGCTGTGGATCGTGCAGACAGTGGAGTGTGAAGCACCTTTTCAGACAGTTTTCTGCTGGAGTGGCTGTTAAGCTGCACTGTTGGCTATTGATTGGCCTTTTGCTTTTTATTTATTGTGTGGGTTTATTTATTTTTTAATGTAGGTTGGTGTATTGATTAAATTTGTTAAAAACACATTTCCCATTTAGGGTTCAGAAAAAATAAGAAAAATATGCATTATTTAGTGTACAAATGAGGGGACAGAGATGTATATACTAATTCTGTCTCCTGGGTACGTGTAGCTACATAGGCATTACATTAAAAACTTATGTTGTTATTTGTAGAGAATAATTTCCAAGGATATCAGACTATAATACCCCCATGCTTTTGTTTGTGTGTTTTTATCCCAGCTGTATTTTCAGGCTGTTTGTACAACAAACGGGTCATGTGAGAAATTCACTTAAAGACAGGTACTTGCTGCTAGAATGCACTTTATCATTCATTCATTCACTCCTTAGACATTTCTTATTTGCAGCTATGAAAATGAATCTGATGTAGTCCTGTCCTGAAAGACATTACAATCTAATGGGGATATGAAGGTGCTACATTTAGAAATATGTACAATACATAGTGAGCAGTCATAAAGTGCAGCAAGGTCAATTTTCCCTTGGGTTGAGAGTCCATGAAGAAGAGCAGCAGCTACTAGAAAAGTTTTCATTGAAGGATGGATCATGAAAAACTTCTAAGTGCTTCCTAAAGAGATGTGGTACAGAAGAGGGTTGGAAAGGAAAGCAGCATTCCAGCAAGCAGAGAGAACGATGTACAGCTACTGTTAGCCCTCTGGCTATTTCCTTCCAGTCTTTATTCTAAGCATTTATATGGTTGAAATCATACTCTTTTTAAAATATGGTTCCGGCTTAATTTTGTTTAAAATTGCCATAAATCTGCATTAAATAATGTGCTTTTCTAAATATGGAAAACACTATTGGATTTTTCTAATCTTCTTTAGTAGAATGCACATTATGGTGCTCGGGTCCCCAGTGTGGAATCCACTGCTAGGCCCTGGATGAAGAACTAATGGGGCCCAAGTCTTGATTTATTTCTTTGAACCATTGGTGGACATTGATTTTGGAAATTTGCTCATAAAGAACACAGTTTTTAAAGGTTGATTTGCATTGTAAATAACATGCTGAATTATAAAAGATATTATAACAAAGTCATTGAGTTGATTGGCTTTATATTTAAATTCTGTTTGAATCAGCAGTCTTAACTCTTTCTAGCGTTGTAAAATTGAATTATTCACTTAGCCTCTTGAAACTTTAGTAAAGCACAAAGAGTGTAATAATAAATAGAAGTAGTGGTAATTGTTATTGTAGCTGATAATAATGTTTGACATTTATCAAATCTTTATCATGCTCCTGATACTCTTCTAGAACCTTTGTAAAGATGTCATCCCAGCATCCCTGAGAAATATATGCTACAATTTTCCTGATTTTAACAATGAAAAAACGGAGGTCACCCAAGAAGTAGCTGAGTGAAAAGTACCTTGTGATGAAAGTTCATATTATTAGATTTGCTACTACCCAGTCATTATTAGAAATAGTAATAGTTTAATATCTGTACTAATTTCCAGAGTAGGGTGCTTAATTCCAGGTAGGCAAGTCTATGCAGAAAACGAAATTACAGAACATAGGCTTGGAAAAGGGAAGTTTGTTTTCTTGGTTATTAATTTTATCATATTCAAGAATTCTCAACAACTTTGGTAGTTCCATCTTAATACTCAGATGAAGCTATTTAGAATTAGATTATCTTTTTTTCTGTTTAACCGTGTTAGAAAAGAGAATGATAGGCGTTGTCCCCTACCCATACCCACAACTATTTAACTATTTATTATTTTCGTTCTCTGTTGACCTGTACCTTCTGATTTCCATGTGTTGTCTTCAGTGCAATTCCATCATGTCATATAGGATGATGAGTAAGGCCTCTGTTATAGAAGAGTAGAGTGACTTGTGTTCAGATCTTGACTCTGTCACTCAGTTGCTGTATTACATTGACAAAGTAATTCATTCCTCTAAGCATCTAAAATGCAGATAATTATAGGTCCTATCTCGTAAGATTGTTGTAAAGATTGATTTCATGATTGTGAAGTTTTAGGACATAGCACTTAATTGCCTCAAAAGAACTATTGACTACTTTTTGAATGCAATTCTCAAAAAGTTAAAAGTATGACTCATAAAAATTTAATTTCCAGAAGTTAAAAATATAACTCTCGTACAAATATAGAATGAACATGTGTCAAGTTTATTTAGTTCCTTAATAAGGGAAACAGTAAGATGGTAAAAGTATAAACAACAAGATGGTAAAAGAATATTTGAGGAACTGGGTATTTACGGGCATTGAATATAATAAAATACAAATTTAGGTAAGATATAAAACTGGTGAATGTTTCACAGGGCAAAAAAAAAAGGGAAAAGAAAATCCAAACCTTAATCTTTGATACTATCTTTACTACTGAACAAAAATCTACAGGTTTATCTATCACCTCACAGAGTCTGAGTTCTAATTAATACTACTGAGTAATGTCAAACACAGCACATTCTTACACAGAATTTGTAAGAGGGGTCTGTTGAACAATGCCCCTGTATGACATTGAAAGGATGTATAGCAGTCCTGTGGCCTTTTCTCTAAGTTTTGCATAACTTACTAGCATTCTTAATAACTATGAACTTTCAAGATCCTTTTTTACCTTGAACACTTCCCTCATACCCAACTATCTTTTACCTTTTAACCATGCTCTGTGCCAATCACTATACCGAATGTTATGTCATTTTGTCATTTAAACATTGCAACAACTCTAGGAAGTAGATCCTGAGAACTGAGACACGGAGAGGTCAAGTGATTTCTCAAGGTTGCAAAACTATGGATGGGGTCAAAGATTTAGAGTTATGTTTTTCTTAATTTCCTAGGCCTGCTATGAACAAGGTCCTACACACTGCAAACTAGATGACTTAAAGGAACAGAAGGTTGTTGTTTCACAGCCCTGAAGTCTAGAAATCTGAAATCAAAATGTTGACAGGGTCATGCTCCCTCTGAAACCATAGAGTATAATTCTTCCCCACTGCCTTTAGTTTATGGTGATTTTCTAGCAATCCCTGGTATTTCTTGGCTTGCAACTGCAGTCCTTCAATCTCTGCCTCTGTGGTCACATGGCCTTCTCCCCTGTGTGACTGGGTCCTCCTTATTAGGACATAAGTCATGTTGAATCAAAGCTGACCCTAATACATTTTGGCCTTATCTTAACTAACCACATCTTCAAAGACCCTGTTTCCAAAGAAGGTCGCATTCAGAGGATGAGAGGTTTGGACTTGAACTTGTCTTTTTTTGGGTGACACAGTGGACCCATTACAGGCCTCTTAATTGCTGATGTATTCCAGATGCCTCAAGGAATGCTTCTTAATGAAAATTCATCTGAATTCATAGAGGTTTAGGTTCACATTAGCTACCCAAGCTTTATCACTTTTGTAAAATTTCACTTAAAAACAGTTCTGTCTACATTGTTTCTCACATTTTACTTGATTTGTTTTAAATTAAGACAGTATTAGGGCGGATTTGCTCAAATAAGCAAGATCAGAAGTTCCTTTTAACAGTGCCACTTTGCAACCTGATAGGTCTAGGCAGGTACGAGGCTAAGTCCAGAGGTGTCAGTAAAGCTAGATGAGCAGCATGGCATCATTAATAGACAGGTTCCAGAAGGTAAGGCAAGTAAGTACAAAGGAACACTCACGAGCAGGCAGCACCAAAGGTAATGTCTGAAGTTTTGTTTCTTTGCACCTGTTTTTCATTCCTCAGCCCACAGGTATTCAGTGGAGCTAAATGGAGGTCAGATGATGGCCTCTAAATCAAGGGTCTTCTGAGAGCAAGGGTGAAGACACTGGAACTCTTGGGAGGAGATTTCATAGATGTGTGTTTTAGCTTGTTGCTGAAGAATGGAAATCATTCTTGCTTATACGTACCTCTGGAATCAAGAATGGACGATTTTGGGTTTCCTCAAGGTCTACTGACTGTTGATATTAACACATATGCTATACCAAACAGATTGTGCAAGAGCCAGGGTTCCTCAAGCCTTCGTGGGGTTCAAGTTAAAACTATTAGTTCCTACAATTCCCAGGAGACACGTGGACCCATGGTTCAAGGAGAAATAGTCTCCACAATTCAGGGTCCTGCTTCTTATCAGAGTGTATTATGAGTTGAAATTTATGGCTTCACTAATTTCATTTCAGCCATCTTCAGCGTATAGTATTTGCAGACCATTTTTATTGCTGATATTTAATTATAGCCCTTATATTTCTGGAGTGCTTGGCTGGTAGCTTATTGATAGTGAGAGTAATAATCCACTGAGAGCCTTTGGTTTAAGAAGATAATTTTTATGCTACCTGGTTAGTCACATACAGGTACGATTTTAATACATCTTTCAATATAGGCATAATTTCCTGTTTATTTTCATATCTAATGGCAAAGAAGATATAAACTGCTTCATCTTGCCTTGTAAAATTGAACTAATAATTACCATTGAATTTCCTTCCTTCATTCTTCTCCCTTATCTTTTTTGGAGGGAGGGGCATTTTTTTGATTGAGATAAAATTTACATTCAGAAAAATGCACAAATCTGAAGTGCATTATGACAAATGTTCATATTTATGTAACCAACACCTCAATTAAGCTATAAGGCAGTTCCATCTCACCAGAGAGTCCCCTTGTGCCTCTTCCGGTCTGTTGCTCTCCCTTCTAAAGGCACCACTGTGCTCATTTTTCTTGAGTATGTGTGAATGAGATCACAGAGTATGTGCTCTTTTTTTTTTTTTTTTTGCAGGGCAGGCACTGGCATGGCAGGCAAGAACTCTGTCTGCTGAGCCACCATGGCCCGCCCAAGTATGCGCTCTTTATATCTGTCTTTTTCTGTCTCCATGTAATGTTTTTAAGATTTATACAAGTCATATGCATCATCTCTATACTTTGTTCTCTCCTGACTGTCTTCTCAACTCAGAGTCTGCTAGGCTCTACCTGGCTTCTACCTCCTTGCTTTGTGGTTGAGGAAATTCTCTCATGGCAGTAGGTTGGAGCAATTTTAGAACTTACCTTGTTTGTTTTCTTATTGTAATTACTGCCCTTCTTTGCCTGATGTCCAGTGTCTTGCACATTGTTGGTTCCCAAGTTGTGTCCTTCCCTTGGTTGTTTCAGGTTGGTTTTAAGTCCATCTGGGCTGGCGGTAGAAATCAACCTGGCTCTTTTGACCCAACTTTGCCTTTACATTTTGAGATTTGAGTGGACAGAGGATAACACACAATGTAATATGCTTCAAGTCACATCCCTCTAGGGATGATTTGGAGTTTTTCCTCAATCCAGGACCTTTGTAGTGTGAGATATTTTTGGAACCTGTGTTTAGTTTGTTTGTTTGCTTTTAGGATCCTTCAACTCCAGTTATAGGCCTTCTGTGGTCAGAGAAAGTGCTGCAAGTTGCTGCACAAAGCTAGTTAAATATCTGAGAATATGTCCCTGTCAAGTGTTTCTTTATTTGAGTTTCTATTATGAGGTCCCCATTGCTTTCTCCCTCCAGTCCTTCTGATAACACTTGATAAAGTTATCAGTGGGTATAGGGATTGATTTGGCTCATGCAGCTAGCCATTCTCATTATTCTTTTTTCTCAGAATTTTAGTTTGCTTTCCCACCTATCTTTATCCTGTGGATCTTTGCTGGTAGATCCATGTCTTCCTTAATGAAATTAAAAAAAAGTTTTCAACAAAAAAATTACAGGCTTTGGGAAAGTGGAGGTGTTTCCATACCAGGTAGTACTTTGGCTGTTGACTGGCCTCATTTTGTTCTCTAGAACCTGGTCTGCACTTAGTATTTTGCTGCATGAATATCGAAGAAATGAGGGGACTTTGCATTTTTTATGCTTTTCAGTTTTAACTTTGAGGTTTTTTTGTAATGAAAATTGTGAAAACTCGCTGTTGAAAATGTGGAAAATGCATCAATGTATAAGGTAGTGAAGAAAAAAAGTACCCATAATTTTATTAATTTGAACCTGACCTTATTTCAGAATATTCATGATGTCAAAGAACATAATAAGTGCTCAAAATGTATTTATTGGATGTATGACTGACTGAGCCTTGCAAATTTTCACAGTCTGAGTAGGTCAAAGGTTCTAGTGTTTTTTAAATGAAATGAATGGTATTTCTACTAGGACTAGGGGTTTTCTTGCCAGAAGGAATGCTTTTAGGCATGCAGGAATTATAATGAGCATCCCACTATGCAATTTTCTTCTTCAGATGAAAAATGGAAGTGTCATGATGTTTTCATTTCTTTTCTCTCCTGCCCTTCCCCCTTTTTACAGAAAGCCTTGCATTTTCTGAGCAATGATACATAGATGTATTTACTTGGTGCTATAGTGGATTGTGGTTAGGAAGAAAGGACCCCTATAAAATAAAGCAGGAAAATATCCTCTGGGTCCCAAATAGTATTTCCCCCCCCGTGCCACACTCTTCTATGATGCTGTTGCAGTTAATCTCAATTGATGAGTTTCCTTGGAATGTCCTAGTACTTCAGAGATTAGTGACACTTTAGAACTCTTCTACTTTAACATCCTTCATCAATTTCCTCTAACTTTCATATTGAACAAAACTAGTACTATATGATTGATTGAAGAACTGAGATGCACTATATATTAAAAAATATAAAACACAAAGGTATCTGGATTTCTGCACATCTTGGGTGACAAACGTTTTATCAGTTTGCAGGACAATTCAATGAGAGTAAACTCATTGAAACAACTCTCGGGAGCATTGCTAGGAAGCAATAGCATCTGGCTCTAGGAATTGTTTCCCAGTAAAGTCACTGGGTACTCTTTGGAATCGATCCTAAACTAAATCTAGAATTAGTTGCTGCTTAATCCAGGTGTCTTTATATACATAAAACCAAATGCAGATTATGTTAATTAAAATAAGTACATGCACATCCATGTGTAAATACATGAGTGTAAATTTCCTTTAGGATTTTTCTCAATTCTTTTAAAATATCCTACTATCCAAGTAACTTTATCTCTGGGTCTTCAGAGTCATGTGTGAATTTTTGATTGCATCTCAGTCAATTGGCAAGTCATTATATTTCTGTAATTGTAAAAGTGGTTTGTCTGCTTGGGTCACAGATCGGGTATCTGTTTGCCTTTGAGAATATTTTGCTGAAGGCCCCTTTAACCAATTGGAGTTATTAATATTTGGAGTGTAACTTCATTTTTGAAAAAGGATTTAGGTGGGGAGGTATTATCTTGGATTCATTCATCTTTAAGAATAATCTTTTTTTTTTTCTCCTATGCCTACCAAAAATTCCCATATAGCTCCCTCCTGCTGGCACTTGAATGTATCATCTGGTCAAGTCTCACATCAGTGCCCTGATACCAGGGGACCTGTGGAAAAGAACCTGCAGTTCAACACACAAATCATTCACACATGCCTGTTGTCCTTTACTTATGAAAAATCCTGAGAACAGACCAAACTTAAAGGAGTTCTTTAAGGCAAACCAGTTTCGCCAAAAACCTCTCAGCGTTAGAGGAGACATTATGCCAATTTCCACAACATAACACATGCATTTTCTACATCGAACTTATTTAATTTGCATTTGGATTAATTTAGCTTATTTTCCTATTATATAAAGTTTAATGAACAATAAACACAGCTATAACCAGATTTCACAGCTATTTCCCAGTGTGGGGTAACATTTTGCATTTAGTTATATTTGGTTTCCTAGGTGATATTTGATTGTGGCTGTGTTTCTTAAAGCTACATCTCTTGTCACATTGAATGTTCTGGTAGAGAAGTCTGCAGATAAAAAGCAAGGCAGGAAAGAATAAGTCGCTTTGAAACAACTGAAGCCAAGGTAATGAAAATCAACTGGACAGCAGAGTGAGTTAAAAATGATTCTCCCTCCTGTTTCCTGTGGCAATCTTTGAGCTCTTCATTGTTGGTCTCACAGCCTTTATTATTATTCCTGAAAGTTATCCTGTGTGTCTGTTCCAGATTAATCTTCCCCAAACAGTTTGTCTTGTCACTCCTCTATTCATGGACCTTAAATGGCTTTCTCTTGACTACTACATCTAGTTGAAACCCAACACCTGGCTTTAAGGATTCCATAATCTGCCTTATTAAATCTGATTTTTCAACTACATTGCCTGTAACTTCCATAGCTGCTCTCTAATAAGAACAGTCTTCTTCTCACTCTCACTAGCCCATTCTATAATCATTCTGCTTTCATGCTCTTGCTATTCTTCCTACTTTCTAGAAGCCTTTCCTCGTCTTCTCACTTCCTTTTTCTTGTTAGAAAAATCATGCAGGGAATACAAAGTTCCTATATTCACCCTCTTCACATGTACAGTTTTCCCTCTTCCTAACACTTTGTATTATTGTGGTACCTTTGTTGCAATTAATGAAATAATATTATTTTAATTATAATACTAACTATAATTCATAGTGTACATTAGGGTTCCATTGTACAATCATATGTGTTTACATTAGGGTTCAGTTGTATAATCACATATTGTACAATCATATATTCTTTTTCATTTTTTTCCAGTAACGTATATACCACCTCAATTTCTCTCTTTTAATGGCATTCAAATACACAATTTAGTGGTGGTAATTACATTCAAAATGTTGTGCTACCATCACCACCATCCATTACCAAAACTCTTCTGTTACTCCAGATAGAAACTCTGACCAATTAAGCAATAACTCCCTAATCTGTACCCCATCCCCTGCTAAGCTTATATTCTAGTTTCTGACTTTCTGAATTTGTTTATTCTAATTATTTCATATCAATGACATCATACAACATTTGCCCCCTTGTGCCTGACTTATTTCACTCAACATGTCTTCAAGGTTCATTCATGCTGTTGCATGTATCAGGATTTATTTCCTTTCTGTGGGTGAATAATATTGTATCGTATGTATATATCACATTTTATTTATCCATTCATCTGCTGATGGACACTTGGGTTGCTTCCATCTTTTGGCAATTGTGAATATGTCACTGTGAACACTGGTGTGCAAATATCTGTTTGAGCCTCTGCTTTCAATTCTTTTGGATTTATAGGTAGAAGTGAGATTGCCTGGCCATACAGTAATTATATATTTGACTTCCTGAAGTACCACAAATAGTGACTGCATTGTTTTACATTCCTACCAACAATGAATAAGCATCCCGTTTCTCTACATCCTCTTCTAAATTTGATATATATAT